>LVTN01000306.1:189437-219477 GCA_001649415.1 Musa itinerans
TGATAAGCAGATAAGATTTCCTCAAGGCAGTTGAGGAAATCTCTAAGTAGTTGAGAAAAATCCTCCCTGCTGAATGTGTATAACCTCCCTGTTGAGTGTGTATAAATAGCTATCAAGAGCTCACTATCAAATGAATATGTCAATTACATCTTATACATTTCATAGTTTCTTCTACAATTTCTATCTTTCTATCTTCTTCGTTTAATTCTTATCATTACATTGGCTTTATAATGTTAGATCTTTCGGTTATATATATATATATATATATATATATATATATATATATCTTCTTGTAGTGCTTAGACTTTCTAATATTTATCAGTTACTGCTACCTTTTAATTATGGATTTTTAATCCGAATGAGATTATAGAGTTTTCCTTTTAAAACTGTGCATTAGCTATCACGTCACTCCTATATGAAAAGCACAAGAAAAGAAAAAATTCTCATTTGTTAGGCTGACAGCTCATTAGGTTTAGTCCATAGTAGATTTTAACAGTTCACAGCCCACCCTTTTGACCTAACCTTAGATTCAAATTAAAGGGGTGTGATGTTTGCGATTTTGAGGGGGAAAAACTACAATAATGAGGCAGATTTTTGCTGTACCTACGTGATTCCAAAAAAGAAGGCGAACACAGTGAAACTGTTCTCAATCATCTAGCAGTGTTTTCATCTCAGGTTAGATCAGATATACAGTAGATTTTTGCTGTGATTACTTGGGGAGAATTTAGATATTGTCCACAGTAACATAATCCTTATATCCCAATTATTCTCTTGTGATTGTTATTAGGATTTTGGGCAAGAGATTGAGATTTATGTATTCATTATTTTTACAGTAGATTATCTCTAGTTTGTTTTATATTTTTTACTCTTCATATTGAAGGGATTTTTCATGTAAATCTTGGTGTTATATTTAATTATGATTTCATTTAATTTCACTACTGGTGTGCTAGTATTTATTCATATATATACAAATTTATTTATTTTTATATCCATCATAATCTGGTAGAAGAGTACAATTTTTTTTAGGTTACTGTGTACTCTTTCGTGAAGAAAGCACAATCATTATTTTGTTACTTAAAAGAATAATTATTACAACAACACTTAAAACTTTAATTATTCGGATTTCTAAATTCTTATTCATAATTTCTAATAATAAGTTTCCTTCTATCTCTTCTTCTTGTATTGTTAGTCCTATTTGTTCTATCTCTTCTTCTAGTAGCATTAGTACTATTTTATAGTAAGATATCATTTTGAATGTTTCTCCCTCTAATTATTCAGGAATTAAAATATTTTTCTATCTTTTTTATATTAGTTGTAGACATCATCTTAATATTTTCTTCTCAGTGACACAAAAAATAATAATTATTACCTCTCAAGAATACAGATACAGCCTCTTGAAAATGATTACCAACCACCAAGCCAAAGCCACTGTTCCCGCAGAATCTGGTCCACTACTGCACATAACTTCAATAGGATCGAATTCTGTCACAGATAATAATAGTGTGGAAGAACACCGCAGCCAATTTTGTCTGACTTGGTGGTGAAGTGGAGGACGTCTTCCCTACACATTCAGGGAATCTCGATCTATAGCATATCAAATACCTGAGTCAGACCCGTTGGAGATGCACACGGGAGCCCCATCAACCATTATTGGAAGCTCCCTCTCAGTTGAAAGGGAGGAGATGGAGGAGGAGAGGAGCAAGCAGCACTTCGTTCTCGTCCACGGGATCGGCCATGGCGCGTGGTGCTGGTACAAGCTCAGCGCGCTGCTGAGGTCGGCCGGGCACACCGTCACGGCGCTGGACCTTGCCGGCAGCGGCGTGCACCCGCAGCGCCTGGAGGAGGTCCGCTCGTTCGGGGACTACGCCAGGCCGCTGATGGAGGTGATGGCGTCGATCCTGCCGCGGGAGAAGGTGGTACTCGTCGGCCACAGCTACGGCGGCGCCTGCGTTGCGCTCGCCATGGAGAGATTCCCTGAGAAAGTGCTGGTCGCTGTCTTCATCGCCGGCATCATGCCAAGCCTCGCCTGCTCCCTCGCCAGAATTGCAGAAGAGGTACGTCTCGCGGACGCCACACCTTCAATCTATATACTTAGAAAGAGAGAGAAAGCGAGATGACGAATCCTTCCGTGTCGTGGCAGTTCTTCAAAGGACATCCACTCGAAGCCTACATGGATTCCACGCTCGTAGTCCGTAAAGATCCCCTGAGCATTTGCTCGATCAGCTTCGGATACAACTACTTGTCGACGAGGTTGTATCAGCTCAGCCCGCCGGAGGTAAAAGCTCGGAAGGAACCCTGAACTCCTCCAGCTCTTGTGCTTCGTCTAAGCCTAAGCCTCCTCTTCCACCTCCCGTAGGACCTGACGCTGGCGACCATGCTGGTGAGACCGGCGAGCTGCTTCCTCGACGACGCGAACGAGATGATGCAGCTCACGGAGGAGAGGTTCGGGTCGGTGAGCCGGGTGTTCATCGTGTGCAAGGAGGACAAGTCCACGAGCGAGGCCTTCCAGCTGTGGATGATCCAACGCAGCCCGGGGGCGGAGGTGAAGGAGATCGAAGCCGCCGATCACATGGTGATGCTGTCGAGGCCCCGCGAGCTCTTCAGCCTCCTCGTGGAGATCGCCGTCGAGCATGGATCGAGAACTTCCTCCCATGATTTGCCTCGACCACGTGGTGGGGGCGGCCTGAGGTAAGCTTGGCATTGCAAACCCCCAATCGGTTCGGCGAAAGCTCTGATGGAACACCCAAAGTTCGATGCGACATGAACATTGTCTTCTTCTCGATCTCACCAATTCTTGGATTGCCCCCACTCATTCTGGTGTACTCATTTGTGGAATGCATCCGAGGCATACTTCATTGTTCTACATAAAATATATTGTCGCTTTAGTCTTATCTTCTTCTATCTCCTCGATTAAGGCCATCGAGAACATGTGCAAGCCTCAACATTTCCTTCATGTGCGAGCTGCTTTGGGTCAATCAGACAATAAGTGAGACGGATAAATACATCATACAAACGTATGATGTGCTCTTATAGCATACGATTCTTTTGGACCGAATGACCAATAAATCCATTGTGTTTGTTTATAATTTATTTAGAAAAACAAAAACTAACTAACTAATTTAGGGAACTAACAATCGATCTCATGTATATAAATTAAAACGTAGTAATCTACTTATTATACTTTAAAGTTTCTTGTAGGAATCCTATCGGTTCCAAATTTAAATCTTGATGATATATATATATATAATAATAATAATAATAATAATAATAATAATAATCCTGTTAAAGGATTATTATATCGAAATCAAACATTTTATTTTATTTTTTTCATGTTTTAATATCAAAATAAAATGTAACATATTTTGATTCGACAAAGTATTAACAACTAGCATCTTAAAAAATATAATAAAATTTTAAATATTTAATTTTTAATAAGTGGGTCTAATATACTATCATCAAAATTAATATATTTTTTGTTTTAGATACATCAAGTGAGATTTTGAACCTCAACATTTGGTACGTGGATCGGTTATATATAAGGTGAGATATCCAATCCTCAGTCTCTCATTAGCAGGTCTAATACAACCAATGTTTTAAAGTAAAATATATGTTCCACTCGTAAATTATTCATTTGGAATATGAATAATTTCACGTATGGTCAAAGTTGACAAGTCAGGAGAAGTATTAGTGCCATCACCTCATATGATTTTGACTTCAAATTGGAGGCGAATCACATCTGCTCCTAACTCGACTTTTATTTCGTGATCGCAATAGGAAGCGAAAGCGACTTTAGCACTGTTACAGGTTGATGGAACGACCATCGAGACTCTGAGAGACTGTGGATGGATTCCGAGAATGATGTGATTCTCATAAAAGATGTGTGGAACACATCATCCACAAACGTGCGATCGTCGGCTGAGCGATGTGTGATCTCAAAATGTTTAATCTATCAGAGAAAAAATCCGATTAGGTATTGATTAAAACACCCAAGGAACATAATGAGGAATGGGTAGAGATGACCGGCTAGCAAATGGTGATCTGTAACACGGTGGATATGATCGACTCTCGATAAAAGTAGAGATTTTAGTTGAGCGTAAAAGCACCTCAAAAGTCTATGCTATTAGAGAAAGAAATCATATGAGGTGGATGTGGGAGAACTGATCTGCACTATGTTTGTGGATCACATTCACATGCAAGATGGATTACAGAGATATAAAATTATTCTCTCTCATGCGATCCCCTCAAGCAAGAGAGAATCAGAGAGAGAGAGAGAAAGAGAGAGAATAATAGTTGAATGACCTCCGCCGTAGACTCTTTTCTGGGTTTATAAGGCAGTCATCCCTCTTGTGTGGTTGGATTTACAAGTGCGGTTCATTTGCAGCTCAAAGAATGATCGGTGGAAGCCTTTTTCTAGTCTCAAACCTTCCTGTTGGTTAAATCTCTGATCAACGAAAGCTTTTGGAGAAACCTGCCTTGCTGTATGTCGCATATGGTTTACAAGTAACCTGTAACACTCATTTCTCGTGAAACAAATCTGGTAAACGAATTAGATGTTGAAAGAATTGTACAGTCCTTGATACAAAACAAAATAAATAGAGAGACAAAGAGAGAGAGAGAGTCAGACAAGCCATGTGCATGCACGCATGCATGCATTCATGGAAGAAGAGTAGCTATATATATATATATATATATATAAAAGGAAATACAATAGTAAAAGTCATCTATCGTAATGGTGATATGGAATCACGGCTGGGCATCGTATAGAACTTTATTGAGATAATAGGAAATACCAGTTCGTGTTGTTGGATGAGACTCGTGTGACTAAAGCTGGTATAGAAACAATGTGGCCAAAGATGATATTCTAAACATCAAAATTATTTATTGTTGAAGGTTGAGGATTTAAAATCTGAATTTTATATTTAATATAAGATATCAGTTTAATGATGATGCATCAAACTCACTTACAAACTATTACACTTGGAAATTTCATCAGATAAATCTTATTTGATCTATGATTGAGTGTTCGAAATCTTATTCAATTAATTTTATAAAAATATCAGTTAGGATCATTCATTATTTATCTTTTTATTGAAAAAATAAATTATAAATCTTCATAACATATTCTATATATCACAATAATAATGATAAACTTACTAATTGGCTAGTAGACTATATGCTACGATCAACGTTTTTTGAGCCAATCTAATAGGCTTTGATTCTTAAGGTCGGTCGTTTTTATCCATTTATGAAATGAACAAAATTATTCTTTTACTTAAAAAAATAAAATCTCACATATCGTTGGTGAAGTGTGAGAAAAAATCAATAATATTATAAAGCTCTTTGAAAATTGCCACAACGGTGGCGTTCAAAAAATAAAGACAAATGAGAAGAGAGAGGTGTCCTGCAGTGGTTGAACTTTCATCATCTTTGTGAGTCATGTTATTAATCAACAAATGGGCCACCTGATCTTAAAAGATTCGAAATATATTTGGACACACACACACACACACATCAAAGATTATTTCTTATCTCCTCCATCATACTCCTCCCACTATTCTTTCTCTCGCTTCTTTTCATCTCTTTTATATATATTTTTTTCTTTACATGTTTCTTTAATTCAAACCATACACATTATAAATTATTCTTTTTGATTTCCTATGGTGGTGTCGACTTTCATGTCAACTCGTCTCCACATCCGATCCTTGAAACTTGATGGATATGCATCCTCCTCTATGGTATTTAAATAGTAGTTCCATCTCAAGATATTAGCACTGTGACTTTATTACTATATTTTTATAAATCGAGGTTGAAGTTGATTGATATATTATGATTCAATTAAATGTTGATATATTATGATTCGATTAAATGTTGATATATATGGTTGCAAACATGAAGGAAGGGGACAAAGTAGTTGTTGATTTGGATGGGGACATGCTACATCATCTTTCTTACATTACTGATTACGGCATTACAAGGGAGCAAGTGAGATCTCCGAGGCAAGATAAAGAAGCAAAATGGACACCATTGGAGGCTCAGAGCCATTTTTTCTCCTCAGACAAATGATGTAAATGACATAATTGAAAAGTTGAAGATGAAACTTTCATCATAAGTGAAGGGTACAAGAGATGGCAAGGTTCGTCGTCTCATTATGATTGACGATATCAAGATACATTTGTATCATAAGTCTTCAATTGTCTTTCCCTTTCTTTATTCTTTATAGATATAAATATTACACATGAGTTCTGATCTATATCTTAGGTACCATATAAAAAATAATGCTCTTTGATTTATGTTCCACCCTAATGTGAGCAGACAAAATCATCAAATTGACTATCATTGATACCATTATCGATCGAGACATTGTTGTTCACATCGTTACTATCTCTACAAACCATGCAAAGTGGGTGTCTTACTGATAGATTGAAATTATTACTCATTTACCTTACCAGGGATCAATTAATAGTATTGTTTTCCCCTTTGCCTTTGAACATTAGGTGGATGATTGTTGGATGCAATGATCTAAACTAGAATGACTTGAGGTTGTCTGATTGCGATGTTTTGATTGGGATATTATTCTTTTTCTTTTACAATTTTTGTGATGAATGAAGATAAATATGAGACGAAAGTTATGAGTGAGAGGGAGTGATGATGTCAAATAGTCAAATTGATCTTTCAACTACATCCAATCTCAGTCCTTCATCTATTATAGTCAAGATCTAATCACTATCGATCGAAGCATATCGATTGTGATTAAATTTTAATCGTTTTACCTAAGATATAGGGTGTACCAGGCGATACACCCCCGTCTAAAATGTGTTGCCTGATATAAGGTGCTCCACGTGTGGGCCATCCAGTAGACCAATATATCACTCCTTGAATAAAAGTATACAAAATAATATAATAACTTTGTCAAACTATTTATTATTCATCAAAATTGTCTATTATGAACCTTCATAAGTTTTTTCTATTCATGTTATCAATATAGACATGGTTCAGTTGGAAGTCATGAGATTGAATTTATGAATTTAAACGAGAAGATATGCTGCTATCTAATAGACATTTGGCTAATCTCAATCTTTATGATAAATAATTAGAAAAAGACCAGAAAAAGGTTTGCTTCGATCATATTTTTTTTGCTTGTTTGTTAATGAAAAAAAAGGGTATAAGAAGCATAGTCTGTATGACATTTACAACTTGCGTAATGAGAAGCAAATGACAGACCAATTAGATGAAATAAGGAGAGATATATCATGGTATTATTATATGTGGCAGTAGAGATGAAAAAGCAGGCTCTCCCACTTGTTTTGTTCTCTCAGGTTCCCAGCAGCAACGTCCAACGAGAATAGACACAATCTTAGGCTACAATGCTCGCCTCTCGCCTACGTGTTGAGTGCTCGAGCGCCTATCAGCAACCATGACTTTTACTTCAAATCCGATTCAGCCAATCCACATTTGATAAGGAATGGATTAAAAAAGAACTACAGAAAACACACACGCAATACATCATCAAAAGAGTTGGGCTTCATACAACAATTCTGTAGGCTTTCTTAATTGCATCGCAGACATGGCTGGCACTGGATGGAGAAGTATCAAACACAAGAAATCCAGTAAACCGGGCTAGAAAAAGGAAATGTGCACAAGAAAAGAAAAAATCAGTCATCGGGCCACGAGGCATAACCTTGGTTCCATCCAAATTGGAGACGACATTTTAATTCTTTTCATTAATTGGCAATTGGAACGGAATGTTCGATTTCAACACATTTGTAAATCAGGAATCAATCACCTACCCATCCATGGTTATCATCTATTACAAGAAAAGAAGGAAAAAATTTATCAAGAGGGAACCTTGTGAAAGGGTGACTGCCACCAACAGATATCCGTCAACCCGTACACAAAAAAGATCATCTCTGCCGTCCATGTCCATGTCCATGTCCATGTCCATGACCATGATCCTGCCACCTTTTACCACCACCAGACCTGTAGCGATCCCAATTCTCAATGGTCCACTGCCTGGACCATTCAGGCATCTTATTTGACCTACTATCCCTTCTTGATTCATCATTATAACTCCACCCAGCTGGGAACTCAGTTGATCCCAGCGAACTGCCATCACCATGGAGGCTCCCATTCCTATCTCCTCGTAGGCTGCCGGGAAGCATGTGGGCCTGTGACACAGGCCCACTGGGGTATGTGCTATAGTTGCTTTGGATTGGAACATATTGTTGGTTGGGCACAGCAGCCTCTAGTATACCATTTGATCGAGAAATAAGTTGATGGGCTGTCGTGTCCTGCCTCACAACTTTAGTAGCACCTGATACGGGAGGCCATGTGGGAGGTATGGGGGAAACTTTTGATGGTTCAGCCTTTGGTAGAAGTTGTGGTCTTTGTAGATTGTGGGGCAAAGCAGGTAATGCAGGAAGACATGACATGGTATTGCGGCTGTGACCGAGAGATTCCTGTAGAGGGATCGAGGAAATGAAGGTTGTCTTGGTGACTGGGTACTGTTTACTGGGTAAATCAGAGTCAAAAACTTTCATCTGCTGCAACGGATATCTGATGGATGTTTTTTGGGGAGGTGGAGAAGGGGCTGAGGTCCTGGTTGGAAGCAAACTCATGGGTGGAAGATTTCGAGTTGTCGAATCATTCATCATCATCCCTTCTGGCACTGAGGATATTGTTGCTGGTGCCTGAGCAGGTGATACTAAACCAGGAGTCTGAGGCCCAGAAACCACTGGCGAAACTGTAGCAGGAGGGGGTTGCGAAACCACAGAAGTAAGAGCTGCCGCTGCTCTGTTGCCTGAAAAATGAGGCTGCAAAACTGGAGTCTTTGAAAAGGCTCGAAAATCTGACCTCCAACCACTCTGCAAACAAATAGAAACAAATGGTGAGCTTGACAACGTGCGAAATAGCATAAGACCAAATGAATTGCAGTTGCAACAGTAGTTAGCAGAAGTCTCACTCTTGCTGCTTCTGAAGGAGGAGTTGGAGATGGAAGAGATGTTGGTGGTTCCTGCTCCTGGGATCTTGTTTTATGAGAACTATTCTCCTTCGGGTGTGCCAACTCATTCAACATACCAGTCAATCCAACACCATTTCTTTTAAGCATATCCAGCAGCGCCACCATCTCCTCACTAGTCAAGCTTTTTCCTTGGTTGGAAGTTAGAGCAAAGACGAGGTCTGGATTTTTGAGCAGCACAGCTAGCAACTCAAGGTCTGGCTCTGGAGGCCCATCACTGATTGGTGAAGCACAGGTGATGTCAGCAGCTGCCTTGGATGCAGGGGTTTCCTCAGCGTCTTTAATAGGAGCACATGAAGAGCCTTCTTCAGCATCAGCATCCGGTGGCTGCTCAGTTGGGATTTCTGGTGTCAAGGTGTCATCAAAATCCATTTCTTTGTCCCAAGGTTCCTTTGGATTGGGTGGGATGTCTTGGAGGCATGAGTAGAATGTTTCTTTCTCTCGCTGATTTCTCTGTGTTTGGACATCAAATTCCTTGCTGGCCTCCCCTGCACCCATACTCCATGTAGAACTTATCTGTGTCTCTGCGTAAGGAAATATGACGAAAGAAACTTTTAGAATGATTTGCGATAAGGCATCCATTTCAAACCCTTCATGCAGACTATTATTCGTTATAGTTCTCCCCGTAACATTTGTCAAGATTTGATTCGAACCAAGGCAAAACATGTATCTTGTGCTCTGGAACATCCGGCAACAAGATCAGAGTTGACAGAGAATGAAAAATATAGGACTCTTGCAAAGATTTCAATGAAGAATATGCATGGCTGCTTTCTGGAATGTCTATTTTATAAGTCAGCTGTCCAGAGTTTATGTCAAACTCGACAAGGAATAATTCATTATTTCAATCAGCACTCTCATAGATGCAGATACTTAACTAAAAATTTAATCAGTATATAGTATGTCAAACCCTCCTAATTTTGACTTGATTCTTGTTAGAAAATTTATGAGCTGAGGATATAAACACAAGCACTTGTAGATAATTTGTTGGTCCACTCAATCATTTGGTCCAACGATTGTTGGATATAAGCACAATCATTGTGACATCAATAGCATTTTAATGGCACATTTATTTTCTCATGTACAATATCCTTTTAGGAACAAAAGATAAGCCAGTAGATGCAAAATATTATATAACTAATTCGTTCTTGATGATCACATGTTCAATATATCTACTTTTAGAACCCTTAAATAAATATTGTTTGCATCCCACCAAGGATAACCATAATAAACAATAAACTTTACTCGACTAAAGATACCTCCATCTTTCCAATTGCTTCCAAACCAAAATATATCTTGGCCTAAATATCAATGTTAACGACAATCCCCTACATTAACTCATGATGTAAGTGTTGAATTCAGGAACCCAAATCTATGAGAGCAATATGCAGCATACCATAATGCCATAAAAGAATATTACAGACTTCAGTGAAGCAATTCAACCTCAAGCATGATAGAAAACAAACGGTACCATACGCAACACTGTTATGTTGGATATTCTAAAAGAATATTTATAATGATTCTCATTTCTTATGCTGATTCTAATGCAGGGATAATATCTTGAAATTCTAGCATAAGAGCAAAATCAGAGCATGTTTAGCTTTGTAATCTTTTGCCAAAACCAAGTAAATGCAAACAGGAATGTCATAGTCCTAATGAACCATATAATAAATTGTGATTATTCAGACACACAATGGGAAAGTTTGATTAAAAAAGCTTACTGGTTCACCCATGTCAATACTCATATTCAGAAAGAGAATAGAAAATACCTCGTGGAATCTTCCATTGAATTGGCTTGCAATTCAACAGTCCCAAACAGTCTTGCTTAGAAGTTGAATTTGAATTTGAATTGCTAGCAGTTTCAGACTCACTGAGAAGATTATCTTTTGTGGAAACTATTTGGATGCTATTTCCCTCTTTAATCAGATGAGGATCTTGAGGTGCTTTACATTCAGACAATACATTGTTGATCTGAGAAGCAGAAAGTGCCTTTGGATCTTCAATTTTCTCTAACTTACTTCCACTACTTGATGGATCAACTTTTCCATACTTATGTTGCATAAACATTGCACGCAACTTTGCTTTCTGTATATCATCAGCTGACATTGGACGGCTATGATTTGCTGATACTGCTCGTACAACCTGCGCACTTCTACCTGCAGCTCTATGATCAGGCTGTTCCACCAACAAAACCTTTCTGCGTTCTTTGGATTCTGTCAATTGCTAAGGAAATTATAATGTTCAAACAGTTAGCGACATGATATTGAAGGAGAGATGCAGGACTAGCAGCGGTTCATACTATTAGTTAATTCACAACTAATTTACAGTCCAATTTATTAATTGTAAGGATGTAGCATGTCAAGGCTCTAATGATGTACATATTGTACCTGGTTAGGATAGTGGCTCTAGCAAAAATATTGTACATTTACCAGAAATTGGATAAATCT
Source organism: Musa itinerans (assembly GCA_001649415.1). NCBI lineage: Eukaryota > Viridiplantae > Streptophyta > Magnoliopsida > Zingiberales > Musaceae > Musa > Musa itinerans. Next base: position 200,898 of record LVTN01000306.1, read on the forward strand.
CCAACACATTCTACTTCTAGATTCAATGTTATATGCTTCTACAGAAGGTTAACAATTGGTAAAAAGCTAATAATTGCAAAAGGTTCCCACTGAAACACTTGACAACGATAAAATTCAATGAGTTCAACAGAAAAGGAGACAATGATGCAATAAGCATAATGATACTCTCATACCATATGATTCATGGAGCTGATATTATTCAAATAGTCATTTGACATTTACATGGCTAATCTAATTTCCGCTAGTCAAGATCAAACAGCCTATATTAACCTAAACTCATTAGGAATATTTTTGATGCACTGATACAGTAATATTGTTTCATAAGGTTGCATGAAAGAGAAGGTAGTATGAATAGGTCTAGATGAAGCAAAGAGAAAAAGCTAAACCACTAGTTATATAGTTGGCAAACTTTGAGATGACATCTTAATTTTCTTGCACCAAATACTAACATCTGCAAACAAAACAAAAGAAAATTTTATAGAGGATCTAGTGGTATAGAATTTCTGAGAACATAAATACTTAATTTCAAAGGTTCTTGATTCCAAACACAAAAGCTTGTTACATAAAAGCCATGACTAATCTTACAGTTATCATAAAAAATATTGGGACCACAATATAGTATAGAATCTTCTGAGAACATAGAGGATCTAGTGGTATAGAATCTTCTGAGAACATAAATAGTTACATTCAAAGGTTCTTGATTCCTACCACAAAAGCTTGTTACATAAAAGCCATGACTAATCTTAGAGTTATCAAAAAAATTGGGACCACAATATAGTACTACCTTTTCTAGAACAAAAATACTACTGGATCTGGAACAATTCATTTATGATCAAAGACCATCCAAGCTTACATTTTAGCAATGATTTTAGACTAAGAACCAACATAATTAGAGGGTTAAATCTGAGTTGGTCATCTTATCAAATCAAGTAATACAGGTCCAATATTATACCACCTGAAAAGTATATGGAATCTCCTCAGATCTAAATTTCAAACAAATTAATGTTAGGCTAAAGAATAGCCAAATAACACAAGAACGACATGAAGCTCCTGATACAACTTATATAAGAGATGGACAAAATATGTTAAATTATCCCCAACACTCACCGAGGAATTACAGATACTATTTGGAAAAGATGAAAGTAGGTGATATTCTTGAAGGAATCACATATGGAATGGATGGTGTGACACAGTTTACTTTGAGCAGGCTAAGCATGGGTACCTGTTGAGGATCATTACAAGCACCTTTTGGAAGTAATGCTAATGATATGCTGACTCTTGCAGAGAAAAGATGGAACAAAAGAAAAGAAAAGAAAAGAGTGGTGAACGTGACGCATTGGGGGCACTGCCTCTCTATTAGCGGACAATTCCAAGATATTCCAACAAGCTTTAAGTTACACTACGTTAAGATATTGTGGCCTATAGTGTGAGGTGATATCTACAACTCTCTAGATGAAAAGCTGTGCAGCTCCCAAATGACAAGAAAAGTGATGTTGCAGAAAAACAAATCATGACTAAATATTGCAGAATTTGATTTAAGGTGATCAGAAAATCACATGATTCACCAATGTTTCGACTTGAGGTAAGTGGCTTGTCACCCTAATTAGGTTTTTAATTAGGTTTTTCTAAAGATGTTTTTAGTTATTTAATAAAGTAATAAATGTTATTTTAAATATCAAATATGGGTGAATGTGTATTTTATGTCTTGATTGAATAAAATGATATACTATAGTTATTTGCCTTGTTGTAAACGCTTGATAATAATATTCATTTCTAGATTGTGTGCACCATGATTTGCGAGCTATAAAAAATTTGCTTCATCTATTGTTGCTTTAATCATGAAATCAGCATATGCTTTAACAATTGACATGAAATATAAAATACGAAAATACTATATATATATATATATATATATATATATATATACTAAATCTACACAGATCTAGGTACATCTGAATAAAACTGACCAAGATCTTCACAATCTTGGTTGATCTAACCTAAATCTAGTCAATATCCATGTAGATGTAAACCACATTTCCACTACTCAATTGTGAATGTTTTGATTGTGTTCCTATATTTGTGTCTTAACAAAGGAACAAAATACTAAACCTGATGTGGCAACATCAGGTTCAGTAATGGTTCTTTGACTAAAACTACATTGATTATAGTGAAGTAATAACAAGCATAAAGTTGCATTTGGCCAGTGAATTTCGTAATGTAACCAGATGCATAAAGATCCATCAAGAAATTAGATAGGCTCTCAAGATTGAATTGAATTAATGGAAAGCTTCAAAGCAGAAGCAACAAGCACAGAGGAACTTGGTAGGTGGCATTTAAGTAGTCTATCCATAATGAGCATAAGGGTTGAGGGGTGAAGTGATGATGATCCAAAGTTAGTATATATATATATATATATACTTACAGGTTCTTAATAATTCACCTACAAAAGCTTATGCCTCATTGTAGATTCCAAGGATGCTAAAGCTTCGGAACGACGAAGGGATGATGTTTAAATCCACCAAGACAGAGGCAATGAGGTAATATGAGTGATACACATTAATAACTTTGTAGGGGTAACTAAAGTAGAAAATTTAATCAAATGTGGTGGTAAATCTAAGACGGATGGCATCTAAGTCTACCTTAAGTTCACCAAAAATATTGTCCATGGGATGAGGTTGATTCCCTTGGGGTTCGTACATACCTAAGTATAAGATGAAAGGAGAAATAAAAAGTAGATGCACCTAAATATGATGATGAACATAATGAATATGAGTGGTTTCTCATTTTTGTATATATTGATTTGACTATGTAAAATACATGTATTGTTTATATTGATGTCTTGTAAATATCCTTAAATATATTTAAAATCTTGTTTACCCACCTAAGGAGGCTTGTCCACTTAATGAATTTTTTCTCACCCTCACCACCCCATCTCCACATGTAACTCATTGAAATATACATGGATAATTATCATGATGTTCTGCATGTCCCTGAAAGGATTTTATGGTAAAGGTCCATTGAAGACTTTAATATTAAAAAAATGATCTAAAAATGTTCATTCTTGTATTATGTTAATATTCTAAATCTAGCATTTGTTATTAACAAAGTCAAAGACCATCATCTCGTGCCGACCGGTGGTATCGGTCTTGGGACATACGTTCCGTCTATACATACTCGATTTCAGAAAAAAGGCCTGAAAATGATAGAAAAATCATTTAAAAAAAATAAAATTTAGGGTTTTTATCCAAATTTAATGGTACTTTTATTCTTTTAATCTTTTTCAATAAAAATATAATGTAAATGAGTCAAATGAATGGAATTCTATGTTCTGAGGAGGAGATTGTGAATTTATCTTTTTTGAATCTTTGAAGAGCAACTTTGTTATATGGTCCTCTGTTACTTCCATTAATCTAAAGTCACATATAAGGATATGAGTTGATATGTTAGATTATATGTGGAAACAAGTAATTAACGGAAGCAACTTATATATATGTGATGAGGGGAGTGAGAAAGTGTAAGAGAGTGAGAAAGAGAGGGAAAAAGAGAGTGAGGGAGATTCAAAGAGGGGGAGGGAGGGGCTTTTAAAAGGGGTGAACCAAGGTCCAACAGTCAATTTGATCAGACCCTGATTTTATTAGATTTGATCGATATAGGTCGGTAACGATTGAGTTACAATCGTAACGGGCGACATAGGGGCATATCAAACTGTACGCCCCCACTTCTTGCATTTTGCCTGAAACCAGGTGATCCGCGATTGTCCAGTGGACCGGAACATACTGGTTGTTTTGTACTGTTTCGGGCAATACGACAGTAGGATAGTCCTTGATTTTAGTTATACTAAGTAAAATAAGGATAGTATAATAAGACAAGTAAATATATGCAAGTGTCCACACGAATGATTATGGTTCCACCATGGTTAGATGGTTTCAAAAGAAAGAAAATTGTGTCAGATCCGATCTAAACTAGCCCATGGCCATTTGGTAGATTGTCACATCCTCCAGATTTTGAGGCATGACAAATATCATACCAACTGATACTTACTGGTCCAATTGGTATCAAACATATGGTCAGGTCTTGGTCGATATTAAACTTCCATGAAGGTATAATGCCCAAACAATACCACCCAGTACATTGGTACCATGCCAATCCCAAAGCTTGGCTTGAATAATTATATATAGGCCCAATTTTGACTTTGTCTCTGCACCTGAAGATGGCCAGGCTTGACGAGAGTTTGCTTTACATATTTCTTTGCATGTATATTAAATATAAATTTGAAATTTTAATTACAACATAAATTCAATCAAGCTAATCTGATGTTTAATAATAGTTAATTAAGGAGTCAAGCTCATAATTGTCCAAGTCAACATGCATTCAGGGCTAATTGATTATCAAGCTGTTCGAGTTACACACATGTAAAGGTCAGCTAGAAATAAAGCTCGTTTAGGTCTGATCAGTTGAACAAACTATGCTTAAAGCATATTTAATTAGAGTCCAAGCTTAAAAAGAGGACTGATCAAGTATGAATAGATTACATCACTTTACAAATCACATGGTACCATTCTAGAATTCAAATCAACTTAAAAGATCATGCTTTTATCAAGTTAATAGCAAAACAGGCTGAATATTGCAGTACCCTATTATTTCCAACACTTTTAGTTATGCCAGATGACAGTCTGAAAATCAGAAGCTAATAGAAGCCTCATGTAGTGAGATTCATCGAGAAATAACTTCACAAAATTATTGTAACAGTAGTTCTATATAATGGATAATCAAGTACTGGACAATAAAGTAGATTAGGAAAATGAGTATTTAGCTGATGGATACTGGTTGATGAGGCACTCCGATCATGCTTCTTACTTGAGTCAGCACCAGATGCTGGAAGCAGCTTCAGTGCTTGTTTAGGCTCTATTGTTCTGCATGGGAGAGAGACTGCAGTATTAATCATTTATCTGGAAGTTAGCTTCATCTATACCCTCAACCATTAACAAAAACAAAGCAACTCAAAAACACTAATTATCTGATTGTTCTGCAGCAAGAAAATACTTGGTTGTTTCAGCATCTTCTGTAAGTGCAAGAATATCTTCCTAGCATTTAGAAAGAAAAAAAAAATCAAGTCTCCAGATTCAAATAGCAAGATGATATGATGTGTTTTATAAAGAAATACTCACAGGAATGTCAAGTTTGGCCTGCAATAACTCATCATTAAGAAATCCACTCATTCTGCCACACAAGAAACATTGAAGTTAAAGATAGTGAAAGAAGGAAGAATGGAATAAAATATTTAAAAAGTGCATCCCAATGTACGAGACTCCCATGAATGCTGAGTTTTGGGAGGCTCAATATCCACAACCTCAACCCTGCAAGCAGAGAGGTTGTTTTTGTGACCTAAACCACAGTCACACAAGTTGTAAAGGAACACCAACTACGGAATGAAATACTACATAGCAAGGATTGAAATATCGTACCATACCGGAGTTTCGACATTCGCTCGGTATGGTACGATACTGTATATCAAGCGGCATACCGTTCGGTATACCGCTTGGTATATATATATATATATATATATATATATATTCCGTCCGATAACGGGCGGTCCGTGTACCGGTCAGCTGACGGACCGATACATACCACTCAGTACGGACAGTATTATTTGAAACTGCATACCTTGCTACATAGTAGAAAGGAAAACACACCTTTGTTTATGAATCGCCTCCATTGTTGTCTTGAAGGAACTAACAAAAGGTCTCTTCAAAGCTTGGCTTTTAATGAACACTTTGCTCCATCGTGAAAGAAGGACCCTTGCCCTGTTTGATATGTCTGATCTCCAAATCAGATGAATGAGTTCCAATAAGTATTTGTAAGGAATAAAAGAAAAAGAAAAGGACTAAACTGTAAATATGTTTAATAAAGGAATAAACAGAAATATTACTGGATGCTTAAAATCAGGTAGCATTCCCTAAGAAAGAGTTTAATTTCCTCAAAGTTGTCAAAGTGTTCGTCTGGTCAAGTATGAGAAATAAGAATCACTAAGTTAGAGTTTGGTTGCTCTTTTTAACCAGAACCATGAGTAGGTTGAGTTTAGCCTTGGGTTTTGTGATTCTAAGCAAATCAAGTCAACCTATGCCAAGTCTGTTCGGCCCATTGACATCTTCTACAGCAAAGCAATTTGAGGACCAACCTCGTTAAATTTTGTCAATCTCCTATCTGGAGAGTGGGCATGTCCCACAGACATGTAAAGAACTAGTTTTCTCATCCAGATGTAAGGCCAAGTCTCCCACACTAATACCAGACAAAGTACAACCACTGTGAGTTAACTTCAATTTTGCCATCCAAATCTGATGTAATCATATCATCAATCCATGGATGCACAGATTTATAGGATTTAAAGATTACTGCTCAACTATTACCAGAATGCATTGAAAAGATGAACCTGAAAACTCATACACTGTTAGTCTTATGACCTTATATTAGTATATACTTCCTACATTTTTTAAAGTTTAATTATGTCTCATTGAAACCCAAAGTGTGTACACACCTGATGTCCTATAAAACCGCAGCCTGTTAACAACTGGCACTATGGCAGACATATGCACTGGCAAAGCTTTATGTACGGGCAGGTGATAGAGAACCTGAATGAAAATATCACCTCAATTCAGAAACTCATGATAAAGCAATTTTCTTCAAACACATAAAACAGAACCTTCAAAATGACAAGAAGCACAGTAGTTTGCTCTTCAACAGCTGCTTGGCTCAACCATGTTGCCAAGATGGTGATGCCACCATTATTTGAAAACCTAATTACATGTAAAAGATATAAGATCAGTTTCAATGGATGATCTGAATTATAAGCAAAAGTTCAAAACAACAACGTACAAAATTACCAATTTAGAACTGCAGAGTTTTCAACACAAAGAACCCATTCCATCAACTTCACCTGTGCTGAAAACGTCTGTTCCTTCCTCATCAAATTGAATATGTTATTTAAGAATTCCTTATCATCAGAGTTGACACCAGGAATAGTTTCTTCCTGCAACAAGGATGGACGGCCTTCCTCTTTCACAAGGTCAATCGACGTCAGTGTCTCCTGTTGGTGAGTTTTAACAGTACCAAAAATGCCAGTGTTATCAGGAACTTGTTTAAGCTCCACGGTTACAAAAGCATCAGAAGCAGCAGCATTTCCTGATGGCACTTCGCTGACAGGCAATGACTGATCTAAACTAACCGAATGGTCTTCTTTGGATGTCTTGGATTCTTCTAATCTAGTTACTTTCTCGCATGACAAACGAACAAGCTTTCTCACTCTTGAGCGCTGACCAGCAAAAAATTCTCTGACCTATAACATAGAATGTAAAGATGTCTTTTAATTCCCAATTCTTTGTGTGTGTGTGTGTGTGTGAAAGATGAGAATGGAAAGGAAGTACAATATCAACCAACTCTATAGTTGCTTGTCAACTATGAGCTCTTACGATTTTCTCTAAAATCCAAACTTAAATAAAGCAAAGAAACTATAGATGACCATGAGATGTAAACCAACATGAGATATATCAATCAAAAAAATAAATCTTGCCATGCATGTTATGGAGCACATAATCCAAGAAATGGTAGTCAGCAATGTGGGAGGTTCTATTTGGTTACTAAGCAGAATGTATAACATTTGCAAGAAAAGACAGATGGCACCAATAAAGGAAAATGAGAAAAAAAGAAAAACAGGGGATTCATCTTTTTATGCTAGCATTGAAAGGGTGCAAAAACAATCTTAACAAAGATGACTTGAAATCATATTTAGTTCACTTTGTTCAGCATCTTTCTAAGAATTTACATGACTTTGATGCTATTATAATGCTCAAAAAACACACTATGTTACATACTGTGCCATGCAATGCTCATCCCAGGATGTGTAAAAGCATTTTCTTGGAATTGATTTACAGCGTGCCTCTACAAACATTCAGTGATACACATGGATAACAGCAAGCACACATATCCAGCAGAATGTAGAGTGCTAAATCATTCTTTTCCATTGAGTTTATAATACAAGGATAGACTAATTATTCATCCTTACGAAACTTATGGCCCTTTAATTTCATTAGTCGCTTTTTAATTGCCTTTCAGAAGCAAAATATCAAAAGAAAAGTCTTTCATGAGAAATAGAAGTTTCAAAGAATTGTCCAAACCCAAAAGAAAAAGGAGCCTTATTTATATCATAAATATTTATTGAGCAGCATTAACCTAGAAGTCAAGAACATCAGGAGAGAAGAGCCATGATGAAACAACAAAGAGTAGAAATCTGAGTAAGCAAGATGAATCGGGCTACAAACTGATAATTTGTACTACTTAGTACTTACAATGCCTTAGATTGACATCTTGTCATCATAAATAGCATATTCCTGCCACAAGTTTACATGATATTCTGGTCAGCTAATAGATGCTATATCTTACAGATTCAGCAATTCATAGATGAAAACAGAATCAATCTAATGGTCCAAATCAAATAAATTACAGATGTGTATAAAAAACCATTTCCAGATGAAAATCTTATTTCTAGACTAAAGCATTTGTGCCCGAAGTACTTTTATGATGACAATATTTGCAGCATAAACTTCATCTAAAATTTTTCATAATCTTCTGCTATGTCATTCCAGTGATAAAAGGGTGAAAGATGGCTTGAAACAAGTTCCTCAAGAAAATTAAACTTAAAAAATAAATTCAGCTGACTATAAAAATTTGAACCACAATTTTTTTGATGCAACCCACTAAAATCCTTGCTTATTTTTCATTTCTCAAACCATTCATTATTCTCTGTGTTGCAGGCAATATAACATACCTTAATGCGACTTATCTTCACTGTAATAGTTGTTACAATGACATATACATAAGAGAAGCAATAGAAATGACGAGTCACATCCTAGCTGGAAGAAAAGGACCTGTGAAACTGTAACCCCACAAAGAGCACTGATCTCACGACTTTCTTTTTTCCCAATTGCATCCTTGATAGAGAAAACTGACTGCATATACTTTGCCGCTTTAGGATTCAACAAATCCCTTGGCCGTTTTCCTGTAAAACCTTGCACAATATCAGTTTTCAGGTAGCAAGTTCTCCACATTACATCAGCATCAAAAGCAACTTGTAAAAATCCAAGGAAAAAATTACCACATATGCATGGTTTACAGAGCAAGTAATTTAAAACAAAAGAGAAGTCAGGAAAAAGGAGATTCAGAGAAGAGGAAAAAAAAATACATTTCAGATGTAATTCATTCCTAATGGGTTGACATAAAGACAAGTTTAAAAACTTTAAGCACCTCTAGTGATAACTATTCGAGATGAAAAACAACATTAACACAATGATAAAGTGTTTTACTAATCAACAAAATATTATAATTTTTCATTAGAAAAAAATAAATTGATAATACTGCTGTTTGGCCAAGCTTTCCAAGTGGTGATGCAGTTTTTTCGCTAGGATGCAAACATATGTTGAGTAAAACCTAACTGCAGAAATGTTGTGAGTATTTGTAAGTCCTTCTAAATCAAAGCAGAAAAGGTGCAAAATGTGATGCAAGATCATTGTAACTTCTCATCTGAATAAATTTTATTAACTTAGAGCAAAGAATGCAATTTGGGTACTGAACCTATGCCAATCCATGGCTAGATTGATACGGATACGATCTGTCTTGGCTTACCAGAGGAGGAGGAGGAGACAATGAAAGTAGAGAAGGAGAAGAGGAGGAGTACTCGAAAAGAGGTCGGCGGCGCATGGCAGGCACAGGTGGATAGGCGGAATTAAGGCACAACTCTCTGCATCAAGATGGAGAAGAGAGCTTGCGCGTTTGTGACCCGAAATGAATTGGTGAGTTAAACCTTCAAAGACATTTTTTAATTGGACTGAACCTCCCAAAATGAGAGGCGGTCCACTATCGATTCATGCGTAGCCCGATAAATATCGATCAGTAGGACTAATCCACAAGAAATTGCAAACCATGGTTTAGTGGTATTTTGCAAATAACATAAATTTCCATATGGCAACATCTTTTATAGACCTACATTAGTTATCAAGATAATACTAGGAGAATGAAATCAAAAGCCAAAAAAAAGATAGGAGAAGATGATATTAGGTTTACTTAAAAATTCTAAGGAAAAAAAGGACATACATCTTGGTTTTGATTGAAGATATCATCCTTCCAAGTTTCTGGTTTGATTGAAAATTATAAAGAAAAAGGACATGTCTTGGATTTGAGTGAGGATATCATGTTTACAAGTTTCTTGTTGATTGAAGAATCGACAAAGAAGGAAGCCTTTCAACTAAATATCTTATCAAGTATGAAGATTGTTTGTAAAAACAAATATGGAAATAAATCTTCCCTAAATAAGAAAACATGAAATAATTAATTTGTTTTAATTTATGGAATGTAATTTTCTTTATTTTATTTTTCCTTGTTTTTATGTTTCTTCTTTTACTTCTTATACTTCAGGATCTGTGAAAAGGGTAAAATATTATAACTAAACATCATGGAACATTAAGTAAATTGAATTTATTTTTCTCACATTCCATGAGTGGTGTGAGAAGGAGGTGTGAGGCTTTCACCCCTATGAGTTAATCCCTTTACTAAGAGTGAGTCAAGTAGTTATCTTTTATATATTATCATCATGATTATTATTTATTTCTTCCTCTCTTTTTATCTTTCTCTATTCGTATACACACACACACACATATATATACACATACATATATACACATACATATACATATACATATATATGCATATGTGTGTGTATATATATATACATATATATATATATATATATTATATATATATATAAACACTCTGCTTGTCATGAACTTGTCCAATGTAAGAAAATTTTTGGCTACGCTATAATGTTCCATATCAACATAGAACAAATTTTCAATCATTTAAACTCTAGATATGTTCCTAAGTAGAAGAAGCCACATACAATTCTAATTTGTTCTTTATTTGAATAATTTCAATTACTTTAGCTGTCTTTTGCAAATGTTATAAGTTGAGAAATGACAACATCTTCCATAATCCTATACCAGTTACCAAGAGAAATAAAAATTACAAATGACTGAATATTCTATAGGAAAAGAAAGGATATAAGTTTTAGTTTCAATTAAAAATCATATTCTTGCAAGAAAGTTTCTTCTTGATTCAAGAATCTACAGAGAAAGAAGCCTATGAATCCAAAACAAATAAACTTTCAAAGAAGATTGTTTGCCAAAACAAATATTGAAATATATCTTCACTTAAGAAAAAGAAATGATATGTTTTAATTCATGAAATGTATTTTTTTATAATGTATTCTTCATGTTTTTGTATTTTCCTTTTATTCTTTTGCTTCAGGGTCTATGAAAAGGAGGAAAGCAATAATAACTTAAGATCATTAGAATGTTGAATGAATTGACCTTGTTTTCACATTATGCGTGAACAGTGTGAAGCTACGATTTTTTCCATCATCCAAATCTAAAAAGTACACAGGTTTGAGACCTTCACCCCTAAGAATTAATCTTGAAGTCAAAGGGAATCTAATAGTTATCCTTTTCTTATTTTATCTTTCACAATTATTATCTTCAGCATCCTATCTCTTTCCCTTGCTCTATTCTAAAATAAAAAAGAATACATTTTCTCTTCTTGTCTTGAACCTGTTCTACATCAAAATATAGGCCTCTTACAAACTCAATTATGTTGAAAGCATGGTAAGTTCACATTTTCAGCCATGTTGACAACAGGGAATTGAAATATTTAACCAATCTTTGCAAATAATATATATGTAAAGGTGATGGGGAGCCATGCCAGAGAATTGCATGCCTATGCTATGCATATATTCTGTCACACACCAGAACATGCCTATGCCTATGCCATGTAAGCAAAGAGGTTGTTTCCTGAATAATTACTTGTCAATTAATCTTAAGTTTTGGATAATTTAATAGATTAAATATTCTTCCAAATCTCTTTGGATATGAAAGAATTTTGGTAAAATATGCTAACAATTCAAGAACTTTGTAAATTTGAGTTGCATTTATATGTCAATATCTACCGGCCCTACTATTCATGTCTTAGGAATACAGATCATATTTCACCCAAGGCTTAAGACCCCTTCCTGTGTGGATGGGCAGACTAGCTCAACCCCAACACATGGAAATTGAATTGTATATTAATGCATGGACTGAATAAGATTTAATCACAGGATCTTCCCATATGATACCATTTTAATTCTTTTTATCACTATCATTCCATTTAAAACTTCAGCCTCCAATGAGACATGATCTATCCTCTCAACAGCATGATTTAAAAGCCAACCAACTAGATGAGATTACTTCCAACAAAGACAAGCCTTAATGTCCCCATTATTTGGAGTCAAATACATGAAACTTCTCCACCAGAGTTTTGTGCAAAGCAATATCCTACTTAAATAAAGAGTATTTAATTTAATTTTATTATTTCCAGTAATTTTTAAGGTCATTCTCTCTCTCCTTTGCAGAACTAATCCTAATCTATTCACCTCCTCTAAGACATCCATAGGCTTTCCTTTAACAAGTCCAAATCATCTTAGATGTTTTTTCCTCATTTTAACCTTAAATCTAATTGTTTATGGATGAAAACATTTTTGTTACAACTTTTTAAGTAATTTGCACATTCAACACAACAATTTCATCTCAATTACATGATCTCGTCTCAGTTACACGAACTTCTGTAATAGACTTTAACTACCTCATACTTCAATCCATAAAACGTTGAGGATTTGCATCTTATATATCTTTTAATCGAGTCACACGATGAATTAACAAAATTCTTGACATCCCTATCCCCTTTTAACATCCAATTTACACTCTATATATTATATATTCTTATTTCGTCAATCTCTTCTTCGTGTTTAATAATAGATCTGAGATACTTATAATCTTCACCACAGCAACTTCTTATTCATCCATCTTAATTACATCTTTAGTTTTTAACTTGAGTTTGCTAAAACTACTTTCCTTATATTGAACCTCAGCTCTACTTAATCCAAAACATTTAGTTTCCAAGGATTGTCCAATAACAAATTAATCCCAGCTGGATACTCAACAACGAGAATAATAATATCAACATATAACATACACTAGAAGGGTCTATCCTAAAGATGGCAAATAAATTCTTTCATTACTCATATGAAAAGATAAAAATTTAAAACTAATAATTAATATAATCCTATGATCATAGAAAACTCATTAGACATACTCCCTAGTGTCCTAAGACCAAATGACTATTTTATTATGCATTTGTGTTAACCAACATAATTATTGGATGCTTCTTTCATTTATAAATTCAACGTAATAAAATATCTGGGAAATCTATCATAGATATTTTCTAAATTAAAAATAAACCATATACAAATCTTTCTTCTTTTCTCTCAATTTTTTTTTCATTAATCGTGTTAATAAATAAATAGTTTTCCTGGTTGATCTTCCAAACATAAAATGGAACTGACTTTTGAAAAAAATTATTTTGTATCTTATTCTTCTTAGTTCTTACAATCATTCTTTCTCAAAGTTTTATGCAGTAACTCACTAGTCTAGATCTTCTATAATTGAAGTAACTTTGAATATCTCTTTTGTTCATATAAATGGACACCAAAAAAGCTCTTCATACATTCGTCCGACATCATCTTAATTCTCAACTTCTTGTTAATAAACTAGTCAAACATATTATTCCAACTTTGTCAAGACTTAATTAAAATAGGTCCTACACTTTAAGATACTATCATCCTTTTCCCTTACCTCATTGCCCCAGTATTAAGAATAAACATGAAAATTATAAACTTATCATTATTGTTTATCTTTAAAGCTAAGTTATATACAGTATTCGCTGAATAATTTATCAAAATAAATTCTCCATCTTTCCTTAAGCTTTAAATTGTTAACAAACACTTATTTCATCTGTATCCTTTATACATCTAAATATTTAATGCTATCTATTCTCTGCACTTCACATTCCTAGCCTTGGCAATCTAAAAAATACCATTTCCCCATCCTTATTACCAGGCTTACCATAAAAGTTATCATAGGATGTGTAAGTTTTAAACGACGTATATTTTCTCTATTTCATTTTGCTAAATATCTTCTAGATTTCTTACTTTTAATAAAATCCATCAATCTTTCAAACATGTTCTTCTCATAGTGATTGTTTTTTGAACTCCTCACACTACCAGTAACTCTCTCGTGAAGCTACACTATAACCTTTACAAGAATCTTCTTTGGCACCCACCGCATTGTAGTTTCGTGAAAGAATTTTAATCAATGGATATTCCAGCTTACATTGTCGATATTCCAGCTTACATTGTCAATTCCACAATATCATCATCTTCCAAATATATTCTACAGTGTTCCTACTTGTAACCTTCTTCCTTTTATACGCCATTCTTATCTTTCAATTTCTTCTTCAAATCTATTATTAGTATTCTATTTTTATGATATGGTTCTGTCCTGAATGTATTGAATCAAATGAAATTAAGACAGTTTTACTAACCAATCAAGCACCCATTCCACATTCACCCTCCAGTGAATAATATGCTAACACAGAGTATAGCTTAAACCCTATAAGAACATTAGTTTTCTTGAATCTTTGATATTTCAACTTAAGTCTTCAGCATTTAAGCCAATCACGTCCACATTATCAAGCCTTACTTGCTAAAGTTTATTTTGGTTTCAGCAGAGGTACTATGATTCAATAATGACTTACATTTATATAAGAAATCCATTCAAAACGCTATGTACAACTAATCTGCAATCAGATAGAAACAAATGCTGTCATAGTAAAACTTCAAATTGTGGAGAACAATTAACTGTTATATTTCCGATAATTTTGAGCATAAAATTATCAAATGGGATGGAAAATTTTGAACTAATTCAAGTTAACAATAAACTGCAGAGAAAGATGGTCACCTAAGAGCCATCCAAATGGAAGTCAACAACTCACCGATTCTTATTGATAATGCACCAGCAGCCTGCAGACAAACCAAAATGAACTCAGTTATCATCCATCTTGATTAAAATTGGGTGTACATAAAAAATACAGATCAATGACTCTTATTTGATTAAGGAGCATAAATGTTGATGACTTATGCTCAGTCCCAACAAATTAAATTGACAATGTAACAAAAAGTAAGATGACAATCCACAACAATGATAAGTGCAACATGTACATTGCTGTTTCCACAAACTTGAATGATAACAGCTCCACAGAAAGAAAAATATTGTAATTAAATGTACATACAGATTTGTAGAAGCAGAAAGTTTAGATGGTAGAAGTAACAAATCAGCAAATGTACATAACCCATTGTTGGCTCATGCATCTTAAAACCGAGTAGCATCACAGAAACTTCAGGTAAAAGATATACGAAACATGAACACAAGGTTCACACAGCATTTCTATGGGATATCGAGTAAGTAGCTTATATATTGGTGAACTGGTAGGAATCCATAGGGAGGATAAGAGAAAATGCAATAATATGAATTATTTCTCAATGCTACAACCATTGCATTTGATTAGACAATAGTAAGAATAGATAAAAGCAGCATCACAAGAAAATAACTCAAACAAGTAGGGATAGAACAATTCAACAACCACGGAACTCATACCCTCATAATTTGGATGAACTGCAGAGGATGTGCCGCCTACCTCTGATCTCTTAATTTTGGACCTATATCCTACCTTCATCCATGGATCAAACAAAATTTAAGTAACTAACAAACTACATAGATGTCTTATCCTAATCAATCAATCTAAAATACCATAAAATTAGATGTCTTATGCTAATCAATCTAGGACCAGATAAGAAGGCTTATTAACCCCATCTCCAACTCAACTAGGAGCAGTTAGGAAAGTCTTTTACCACCTCTATTCCATCTAGATATGTATCAAATTAGTCGTGATTGAGATGAATTTATATTTCCACCTCTCCTGTGACTTGTGGAGTCCTTCAAGAGTCTGACTAAGATGCATAGATACATACAGCTATTAGAGTCAACCATGGCAGTCATCATATTGCTCGAATAGACTGAAATATCACATACCAACTGTGCAAAATAAGATATAAATTGTACCAAATTGTTGTGACAATCTTTTGGCCTATGTTAAAGCTGCAATGCAAATGAGCAAACCCTAAATCAACTTAGGCCAACACTGACGGTAGATGTGAACAGGCTCTGGCTGGAAAGTGATAACTCAGTTTAGACTTGGATTGAGCTTGGGTTGAGGGGTGGAATAACCAGGGCCATCACAACCCAGACCATCATATGACTAATGTATTATTAAGTTAAATATGTACAATATAATTAGATCAGCTCAATTCTAAATCCTTTATTTAGCCACCTAATTTACACACCTTCTTCAATTTCTTTGTCTCCACTGCCATTCTCTCCCTCTGCTTTTCATCGTCTCTAGTTGTATCACTCCGCTCTATCGGATATGCTCATTCTCCCTAACCCAAGACTTGTCAAGAAGCCAATTGCCATGGCAGCTGAGAAGCTGCCCACCAACCAATCCAATGCCTCCCACAAACTTTTACCACCCTCCCAGTGCAGCAGCATCAATACTTTGTTGTGTCGCTAATATAGCCACCCATAAAATCATAAGAGTACAAACTTCCACTTCTGTTCCCCTTACCGACAGAATCTCTATTTATTGTGCATGCTTTGTGTCGATCTATTGAAGCGGATGTCCTCACTAAAAGAATATATCCACAATGGCAACAATGTTAAGGCAAGATCTACGATTTTAGTGGACCTTCTGGAAACATATTAGGCTTATCATTTCTCTATGTAACTGTACTCTGAATTCATCATGATGCCAAATTAAAAGGAGGTGATTATTGCTTCTGCAATCATGATCCTTTCTACAGTATTTCCTCCAAGCTTCCAACCCAAGCAACCAAAGGTCCAACCCGACCCTATCTCAGCTTGTGCTTGGGTTAAAAGCACCAGGCAGGAGGTCAAGTTGGGTCAGGATGCAAACTAAGAAATGAAAACAAAAGTTGCACTTAGGCTGACCTTCAACCCAACCCAACCAGCCCAAGTTGCAGCCCTAGCCTCTTTGATGACCAAGGGCTGATCTAAACCCAAGCAAACCTAGGCTACTCTATACAGTGGTGGGAAAGGGTTTGTGGATGGATCCCAATATAGAATTTTTAATTATCTAGAATTTACATTAGATTGCTTGATACCAACAAGCTGTTCCCAAATTGAGTTACATTTTATACTTGAAAGTAATTGACTAAAATAAGTGCACATATAGCTCACTTATAACTTCAATAAATGTTGCATGTCTCAAAAAGAATTAACACAAAGATATCTTGCTTTTTTTCCTTTGATTTCCTTTCCAACATCTTCTTCTGCATACAAGAACAGTACACGAGAATGTAAGCCCAACCAATTTCAATATGCAAAGGTCAATTAACTGTTGAATCTCAGATTTTGATGATGAAACCAATTAATAGTGTTTATGATTTGATTTGCGTTTTGAGTGACGCAAGAAGATTCGATCAGGGAGAGAATTAAAACAGGAAGAATTATGTTGGGCTGGAGAAAAACATGTCAGAAGATTGGACGTCGCACCGAAGGATCGGTCGACGTATTGACAGAAGGCTTCAGGCCATAGATTCAGGCATTGGGTCAAGAAGAGCGAATATTGCGCCAAGGAAATCGGAGTTGTGGAGGTCAACTAGCCGATTGGGCAATATGCCACAAGAGAGGACGATGCGCCAAAGAATCGAACGAAGCATCGATAAACCAATGGCATGACGGACAACTTTGATTCAAGCTTTGTAATAATTGTCTAGATCGAAGTAGGTTTATGTGTGCAGGATTAACTACGATAGCAAGGCATAAAGCAAAATGAAGTCCCAGAGTCCAGAACGAGATTTCGTTGGGAGTTCGAGAGTTCGTCGGAAGTTCTGTCGGAATTGACCGAGAAGTCCAGGAGCTTACCAAAGAAGCTCGTCGGAACTCGCCAAGAAGATCGTCGTGAAATCCAGGAGCTTGTCAGGAGTCCAGTGGCACATTGCCGAGAGATCGTCGGAAGTTCGTTGGAAGCTCGCTGGAAGAAACTTAGACTTACGGACTTATTTAGCTTAGTAAATGTCTTAAACTTCGTAGTTAGCACATAATTGGGATTGGAATTGGGCCAACCCAATTAGGGGACAGTTGGGCCCATGTATGGACTGTGTTGGGCAACGTACAAGGCCCAAATAGTGACCCAACAGGTGGCACCGTCGTGGCACAATCTCCGAGACTATGTCAGGCGGTGGTACCGCCCAGTTGTCACGACCTTAGCTGGAATTGCCTAAGGCGTGAGGCACCCTTGCGGCCAAAGACGCGAACTTAGCTTGCGTTGCCCAAGTCGCGAGTCACCCTTGTGGCAAAGACTCGAACTTAGCTTGCGTTGCCTAAGTCGCGCTTCGCCCTTGCGATCTTGCTCCGCAAGGATCAGCCCACTTGTAACCTCTCGCAGGTCCCGAAGGACCTGTAAAAGAGAAAGTTGGTTAGTTCGAAAGAACGAGCAACGGACAAGTCCCGAAGTCTCGCGAAAAGGG
>LVTN01000306.1:225027-270524 GCA_001649415.1 Musa itinerans
TTGTGTCTTATGGTATTCATGATTTGATATTAATATCTTTCATGTCATGATTTTCATATGACACCTTTGTATTTTTGTGGTGACTTGAACATTTACACCATTATGTTCTTCCCTTCTTCTTTCTTGTTTACAATAACAAAAGGGGGAAAGAAAATAATTAGCATCTCAAGAGAACCAAATTTGCTAGCTTGAATGATAAACTTAGACATGTTAGAGCTCCCAAATGTATAAATTCTTCTTATACATTTTTCGGATCATGATCTTGATTTCTCAAATTTTTGACTTGATCTTTCATTTTTTATGATTGAAATAATGATTGGAATATTGATGTAAATTTGTTATTTATCTTTGTCATGCTTTAAAAATTATTGTAAAGGGAAAACAAATTACAAAATTGTATTCTTCCCTTCTTTTTGACAATGACAAAGGGGGAGATAAAATCTGCTAGCTTGCATACTTCAAGAAGAAGCAAAAGTTGCTAGTTTGCACATCATAAAAAGAAGCAAAAAGCTTGCTCATCTCATAAGATGCAAAAATTTTGTCCACTTTCATATGTAGAATTTGCTAGCTTGCATGTTTCTTTTTTAAAAACTTTCTTACCTTCATACTTCAAAGAGAAATAACACTTACCAAATTGCTAGCTTGCATATTAAAATGATGTAAAATTTTGCTAGATTGCATGTTACAAAGGAAGCAAAAAATTGCACTTTTTAAAAGAGAAAAAAAGAACTTGCTATCTTGAAAATCACTAAAAATTGCTAGCTTGCCTATCTTAAGAAGCAAAAATGCAAACTTACAAAATTTGTATTCTTGCACATCTTAAAAATTTATGATGATTTGGTGATTATGCATGTTCTAAAGTGATGTGAAAGTGTTGAATCTCAGATTTTGATGATAAAATCAATTGGTAAATTATTTGAACTAATCTGTGTATTGAGATAAGTGTGTAGGATTAACTACGATAGCGATAAGGCGTAAAGTAGATGATGGGTCAGAGTTAAAGATTCAGATGATATACTAGGAGCTCGCCGAGAGCTCGTCTGAAGATCGCCAAGAGCTCGTATGAAGATCGCCGAGAGTTCGTCGCTGAAAGCTCATTGGGAGATCGCCGAGGGTTCATCGGAAGATCGCCGAAATTTCGTCAGAAGTTCACCAAAAGCACGCAAGAAGACTCGCCGAGAAGTTCGCCGAAGGATCACCAAGGGAAAGATCGACAAACCGGACTAATTGCTTGCCTTAATCATAGTTAGAATCGTAAATTGAGTTAGGATTGGTGATCCCACTAACTCAGTTAGGAGCCAACTAGGCCATTAACAGGGCTGAATTGGGTCGGATTGAACAGCCCATTCAGCACCTGAAATCAGTCGGCGATTGCACCACTAGGGCCAATTGTGGCACTGCCTGGAAGACCCAGTCTCTTAGGTGGTTTGGGTGGTGGTACCGCTAGCAATTATTGCTGTCAACGGTGGTACCGCCCCTATCAACGGTGGTACCGCCCCTGTCAACGGTGGTACTGCCCTTGTCAGGCGGTGGTATTGCCAGAGCTCGGTCTCCGAGCTCTATCAAGCGGCCATACCACCCAGACTGAGCGGTAGTACCACCCAGTAATGGCGGTGGTACCACAAGTACAATAGAAATCCGGGATGAGACACTTTTTGGCTTCATTTTTATAGCCATTGGAGCCTATAAATACCCTACACTTTTCTACATGAAAGGGTACCTACGTGTGATTATAATCTTGAATCTTTGGGGTGTAAAAGTACTAGAGTTTTCCTCCTCCCTCTCTTAGCTTTGTAATCATTCAAAAAAGAGGAGTAAAGCTTATAAGGGTTATCTCCTAAACCTGAAAGGAAACTTAGACTTACGGACTTATTTAGCTTAGTAAATGTTTTAAACTTAGTTAGTACATAATTGGGATTGGAATTGGGCCAACCCAATTAGGGGCTAGTTGGGCCCATGTATGGACTGTATTGAGCCAAGTACAAGGCCCAAACAGTGACCCAACAGGTGGCACCGTCGTGGCACAGTCTCCGAGACTGTGTCAGGTGGTGGTACCGCCTAGTGGTAGTGTCAGGCGATGGTACCGCCTAGACACAGTCTTCCAAGCGGTGGTACCACCAGACTGGGCAGTGGTACCGCCCAATGTCAGTGCTACAGGCGGTGGTACCGCCAGGACCCGGGAAACCCAGGATGAGACATTTTTAGGCTTCAAGTTTAAATCAACTTGAGGCCTATAAATACTCATCTCATCTCTGGTTAACATACACATGAATTAAGAGCAAAAAAAGTAGAAAAACTCTATTGTAATCTTGTGAGAACTCCTCTCAAAAGCTCTAAGTGTTAGTGTAGTTTAAGAGAGGAGTAAATGGGGGTGTAAAAGTTCTCCCCTGAGCCTGCAAAAGGAGAATAGAGTTGTAAAGAGGTGGTTGGACTTCGCCTATTGAAGGAAGACCGATAGTGGATATCGGTGGTCTCGATGGAAGAGGAATCGGTGGAGTGGATGTAGGTCACGACGACTGAACCACTATAAAAATCTAGTTTGTATTTCTTTTGAGCAATTTACTTTAACTACAAACTGCCTTCTTATTGCTTTCACTACGCTCCCTTACGCTTCCAAGTTAATATCTTTCCGATCAGTTTTCAACATATGAAAGATTTTCAAAACCGACGTAATTTTTATCCGTTGCACTAATTCACCCCCCTCTTAGTGTCGACTCGTTCCTAACATTAACCATTAAAATATCAGGTTGGTGGCACCAACAGTCCTTGAAAGGACCGGTATGTAACTGGTATGCACCCATACCAAGTGTCAATGCAGGTCAGAACCAATCAGTACAAGTTGATTAGATCGATTCAATCAAACCTATATTAATTATAATAAAAATATAATTTTTTTGATAGTTTTTTCTCAATAATGCATGCATATATGATTTTAAGATCTATTACATATCATATGTGAAGAAAACTTGCATAAAAAGCCAGTTAATGTACTAAAGAGAGCATATTATACATGTATGTATTACAAAGCAAAATATTTTTTTTTTTCATAAATGTGTCATAATTTATTAGTGACCTGCGACTAGAAGGATCACCATGATTCAATCAAAGGTAGCCAAATCTCATATCAAAATTATAATTTTGAAGAACCTATGCATGATATTATGCCCACAGTAGCTGATATCAATATATAGTACGTCACTGATGAAATAAATATTAGCAATCATGGTCTATCATTAACTACAATTGTGGCAGTATGCTGCTGGGCAAGGAGGATCTGAAAAGCAAAATTACACTGACTATCAAGCTGGAAAAATGCAACCATCATCACTATGCTAGCTCTGTAAGACACATCAAATTCTACGAACAAGGACCAATCAGTGTCATGGTATTATCACCGTGAAATTTGTAATAGGGTAGATTTGGTGGATTTAGGTCACACCAACATGAATCTAGGTTAAATATGTATAGATCTAGACCAAACTAAAGTGGATCTAGCTTATACTAAAGTAGATCTACGACAATTGAAGCTTACAGAAAAACAAAGACATAATTTAAGCAAAAACTCATTGAAATCCAAGCTATTTGAAAATTTTGAATCAAAATAAGAGCTATTTCAAAAAGTAAATAAAAAGAAAAACTCAAGAGAAAGGAGGATAAAAAACTACAGTTCAGGAAGAAAACAAGAAGAATGGGAGGGGACAGCTTTATTATTTGAAGGGTGGCAGGAATCGGGTCACCGAGTGGTCCACTTATCAATTGATAGCCATGAGCCATGTGAGTAGCAGCTAGTTACTAGACTGCTCAGCACAGTAGGCTTCTTACGTGATACGCTTGGTTCCATACCGAATCTAGCAAAATAGTCCAGTCCATGGACCAGTTGCCCATCAGACTGGTAAATACCAGTTCATACCAACTGATACCACCGAAATTTTAAACCTTCGGTCAGCTTAGAGATAACAAAATGAATAAAAATTGATGTATCCAGTGCATAGGATCCTACCAAGGTCCGGGGAGGGTGAATCTATGCAATTATCCTTTTTATATAAAGAGGTTATTTCCATAACTCAATCATGATCTCTCGGGTCACAAAAAAACAACCTTACCATTGTATCAAGACCCGCTCTATAAATAAGCAGACAGCTATGAAATAACCCCTAAAATTTTTTCCAATTGGGAAGAGTCCAGCACAACAAAAAATCACAAGTTTCATGATGGTATCATAAAGGTACTTTAGGCATGAGAACATTCAACAGGATTAAAAAAATTGTAATTATATACATAAAATAGTACCAAAAAATAATCTCAAGGAATCGAACCAAACTCATAAAAAGGAAAAAAAAAAAAACAAAAAACAAAGGTTCAAACCAAACTAAGAGAAAAATTCACAAGATTGGGACTAAAATAAGGTTAATTCCTAGAATCCCCAGGATTGATGGGAACGGATTATCAAAATGACACATTAAGAATGATCGAGAAGCAATTTTACAATTTTACAATATACATGGACATGTACATATACATGTATAATATGTATATTATACATGTATAATAGGTATATTATACACACACACACATATATATATATATTATACGTAAATATATATATATATATATATATATATATATATATATATATATATATATATATATATATATATATATATATATATATATAGAGAGAGAGAGAGAGAGAGAGGTGAAGATGGAAGGGATCTAGCCTGGTTGAGATGGGATAGTAAGCGAACATAGGGTGGGCTCGAACACAAATCAACCCACCAGCAGGCAGCAGGTTTTCATAACCAAAACATAAACCCACACAACTTGGGTTGTGAGGTCAAGGCTGCAAGGCATGTCATATAATGTTTTTAACAAAATAGGTTTGGGTCAGTTTGGATTCAGTTGTACCATACAAGCAAGGCAACAGTAAGACTGGCCTGAACCTAACCTACTAATGGGTCAAGATGTTTTGACCGAAATCCAACATGTGACCAAAGTGCCTTCTTAAACAAATCGCATCTAAGTCTGGTCAATTGAAGTTCAAGGAAAGAATCCCACCCCCGTACATATATCCTATTAAAACTCTATTTTAAAATAATATAGTAATTGTTTTTTAAATTGAAAATATGACATAGCCAGATGAGCAGTCTATAACCACTTATCACAGGTGAGTAGCAAGATATTATACGGAGTTAGAAGAAACTAGCACCTTCCTCTTCCATCTATTACTCCAGCATCAACCAGTCATGCACAATCACCAACAAGCACAATTCAATCATAGAGGCTTCTTTCTTCCCATGGCCACCAATTCTTCTCTCTCCTCAGACTCTCCTGTCCTCCCTCATATTCTCCTTAATATTTTTCTTCTTGTTCTCATCTTCTCCTTGTATCTTCTTCTAGTAGTCCACAAACTGGCAACTGGAGGTTTACTGAAAATCACCCAGACAACCAATAATATCTAGAAGAAAACTGAAAAATTAGCCAGCAGGACTCTACACCAGCCACTCCCAATCCAAATGAACCAGATTGGACTGAGAACAGGTGGCCCAACGAACTATATTCAATAGCAAGGTTCTGATTTCCAAATTCTGTTAGTAACAAAATAGGAAAAGCAGAACATCAGAATCTACCAAAATCATGACCCAAATTAGTAAACATGAGGTCTTCAATTAGACCAAAGTGCATTCACGCTGACATCATGAACATATCACTCCTATAATTTCCTATTTCCTTCTGACCATTTAAAATGTCTCATCCTTGATGGCGTGACATCGTCAAAATAACACAAAAGTTCTTTACTGGAACAACAATCGTTAGGCAACTAAGGAGCTTACCAAGAACCAATTGTTTATCTACCAAATTGAATATAAAAAGCTCACCCGATATCCAAAATTAGAAAGATAATTCTGCATTACTTCATTCCTATTGAGATCATAACTGAAGTCCTTCCCACACCTAACTTAAACTGATAGGTAAGGAATTAGTAATATCAGTCTTATTCTGGTCTTGTGTGAACAGAAAATACGGGAGTTAGATCGTCCGCCTAGCCTGCAAACTCATCCGTACAACAAATAAATAGCTAGTAATGCATCAAGAGTTAAAAACCTAAGCATCAAAATCAAAATTTTGTTGCTTCAGAGCCCACTATTTCCATCCATTTCAACCATTCTGATCTTACTAACCGAAGAAATCAAAACCAACAAACGTGATATCCAACAACCCCCTAAATTCAAGACGCAAACTTACCATTTCCTGAGCGAGGGGGTTGACACCGGTGAGCTTGCATTGGGCGACGACAAGCTTCTGCAGCTGATCGATCTGACTGTGGAAAAGCTCCCTCTGGGACTCCACAAGCCGCGCCAATGTCCCCGGCGGGCCCCCATTGTCCAATTCCACGAGCGCACCCGCCGAGTCCGCCGCCACAAGCGCCATGTCCGGCCCGAACGGAGAGGTCGCGCATCAGAGACCGGAAGGTGAGGATAAGGGGAGCCCCAGATCGGAGACGCGAACCGTAGCAAGCTCCGATCCAATCAAGGTGGACAAAATTAGGGTTAGGGTTTCGATGACGTCGGGATGACCGGAAGGGGATGAGCACGAGGAGACGAAACACGACCGGCGATATAGAAGACGGAAATAAACAATTAGACTTGCCTTGCCTTGAGAAATGGATTGATTATATTATTATACTGTATTGTGTTGTGTAACTGAATCGGGTTAGGCTACTTTTGTCCACGATCCGAATCCAAATATTTAAAAGATCCGAAAGTGAACTAAAAGTCCGATAAAATATAATATATATACCTTTTATCATCATCGATATTGGATTAAGCTTAGCTATTAGATATTTTAAAATTATATTATATTTTTTATGGATACGAGCTGAACAAATGAACATTTAATTCTCTCTCTATTACAAGAAGGGTAAGTGTGGGTTGCTATAATAATTAATAAAATAAAAAACTTTCATTATTAAGTGGTGTTACAAGATTAATTATAGATTATTCATATAGTCAACTACCTATAACACATTGGTCTTTATACTTTAAAATGTTATATTAACATCCTTATAATTACGAATGTGAAACATCTAAAACTATTTATCCTAGCGTCCTCGATTTTATAAAAAATAAATGATAAAAAATATAATTTTAATATTTTAGTTAATGATGGTGAATGATGACAATCGTTGGTGGTTGCGAATTGTTGTTATGAATAAGAACAATGACGAGATGTGAGGGCTGCTCTACATTTACGTCGACGTAGTTGCCGAGCAACCCTCATCTCTCACCGTCGCTCTTAGCAATGTCGTCGTCCACCATCATCAACTTGTATGTTAAAATTATTGTTTTCATATTTTTAATTATAGGGATGTCAATATATTTTTTTAAAATATAAGGATCGAACTACTAAAATAACAAATTACATGAGGTAATATATAATTAGTCCTTCAATGTAATATTTATATATTAAAATGATTTATTTACTTTGGTGGGTTGAATAAACCCCGTGCCCAATTTTGCTACAAAACATGCCCCGTGTGGCTCGAATCCATGCTCGACCATAAACCCTGATCTAGAGCCCAGTTCAACCCCAGAAATTAGGTTTAAGCTGGGCAGGATGGGTCGAGTTGGATTCATTGGATAAAGATTTCTAGCAACTGGTTAAGGTCAAACTTGGCGTGGTATGGCATTAGACTTGGTCATGGTTCTTTTAGATTGGCCTCAGGTTGGGCTTGGGCGAATGAGGATGTTTGCAAGCCGAAAGAAATTGGCGGTGGTTCGAGGTTCAAACTTTCAAATAAGCTTAATCCGATGAAATAATATAGGCTTCAATTTGGCACTTTTCGAGCTGCACATTAGAAATAGATCAATACAGGATAGAGATTTTGATGTTGTTAAGAATATAAATTAGATCACGGCTTAAGTTCTTAGACGAAATAATATAATTCAAGCAGAAATTATACTTCAAATATGTTGGATTTGAGTCACTCTCACAACACACACATAAAAGACAGTATTAAGCATATACATTAGATCATATATCATCTACATCTTAGATGAAATGACATCATTGATTAAAAAAATTAAAATTAAAATTTAAGAGAAATCATGAAAAATTTTACCCGATGGGACGTGATAAGAGTCGGACCATGAAAGAAACATTCTAGTTTGCAGGATGGATATATGGGTGGTTTAATTCTTGACCCTCCATAGAAAGTCTCTAAGCTTGGTTCAATTCATTTGAACTGGCAGCGGGCAAGCGGCTTTAATGCCAAATTATTCTGCACCGAAAGCCAAAGTCTTTTCATGTCAATTTTGTTGTCTTCAAACCCAGGCATTCATATTGAAGAGTGCAGTTGCAACAAATCTTATATATAGAGACAGGAAAAAATAACGTAAATTTGCATGAACAATATCCAATATAGTTAACGCGTTAAACAGATAGGTTCTTGGCCACAAAAATTGGAACGGGTTGTATACAATATCATGTAGAATGGTAATCTAAAAGTACAATGCAACAAACATCACCACCACCAACATCAACATTGACAGAGAATCCCAATGTTTTAGTCAGCTACCATGATACACTGCTTTTAGGTGACCTAAAAATGTTAAAAGAGGATGCAACAGCAACTGAAAATTATGTTGCGTTGCTTTTTACTCCAAGGTGATAACAACAAATTCTCATCATAAAGGTTAGAAGGAATTTTGCTTCCAACTCTCATGTGGCCTGATTACGCATTAGAGAAGTAAAGATGCTTCGGACAGATACCATGAGTTAAAACCTGCTCAAGAAGCGTAGCCTTGACATTTGTTGTCTTCGAGTCATGGCTATTCGTAAGAAGAAAAAGACCACGTATTTTGGATTCACGAGTCACTACATATATCCTCTTGTAAACTGACTTCTCAGATCATACACAATCGGTCTGGTGACACAAGCATAAACTAGTTTCATACTCGTCAGTCCAACACAAGCATGATAGACTTGTGCATATACCATATCTGTTGGGATTTAGATATCTTGATAAAAGCATCACCCTATGTTCTGGCTTCTAATAATGCTATTTTCAGCCCTATGCACCAGCTTTCTGTCAACCAAAGCTTCACCTTCCTTTGCATTATGGAGGCTGCTTACGAGAGAAGAATAGACTGGATCATCTGGAGTAATTCCTGCCCCCAGCATCTCATCATACAACCTAAATGCCTCCTCCGACCTCCCTTCTTTAGACAACCCTGAGATCAGTGCAGTATATGTCACAGCATTGGCCTGCACATTCCTTTTCTTCATCTCCATAAGCAAGTTCATTGCAACATCAAGCTTCCTGTTGATGCAGTGCCCATGAATGAGTGAAGTGTATGTGTACACATCAGCTAACATACCTTTCTTCTCCATCTCCTTCTCGAGCCTCTCAGCCTCCCTAATACTTCCTTTCTTGCTATGACCATCTATCATTACATTGTATGTTATGATACTTGGGTTTGCACCCTTGTTACCCATCTCTCTAAAAAGCCTGCTTGCCTCAACCATATCACCTTCTTTGCAGAGTATATCTATCAATGTTGTATAGCTCACAGTGTTGGGAACAACTCCTCTCTCGACCATAACATGCAGAAGATTCTTAGCCTCGCTGATCTTGTTGCACTTGCACAGCCCGCAAGCCATTGTGTTATAAGTGTACACATCGAGCTCTATTCCTTTCTTCTCCATGATGGCTGTCAAGTTGAGTGCTTTGTCCACCATCCCTTTCTTGCAGTACCCATCGATCATCATGTTCAATATAATCTGATTGAGGTTGATTCCCTTGTGCTGCATTTCGTCCATCAGCATCTCTGCGGCCAGCATCTGTCCATGCTTGCAAAGTCCATTGATCAATGCTCCATATGTGTGGTCAGTGGGCTGAAGGCCTCGCTCGACACACTCATCAAACAGGGCGAGTGCTCCCTTTATGTTTCCCATCCTGCAGTTTGCATTGATCATCGAAGTGTACGCATAGATGTCCCCCGTCAAACCCTTTTTCTTCATTTCCTCAAACGCCTTCTCGGCTTTGTCAATCTCGCCCGAATCAGAGTACGCATCAACCAGAATAGTGTAAGTCCCAACACTAGCTTCAACACCCCTTTCTTCCATCAAGACTAGTATGTCATTCGTCGAGCCATAATCCTTCCTCTTAGCGTAATGTTCGACCAAAGAATTGTAGGACATGACATTTGGCCCCCGTCCTCTAAGGAACATTAAATCGATTAACTCCCGTGCAATATTGATGTCTCCATTCTTGCATAACCCATCCACGACGATCGCCACTGAGTATGCCGAGACATCGATAGAGTCCAAATCAAGCATCCGGAGAAGGAACCGATGGGCCAAGTCGGAGCGGCCAGACCTCCGCAGCGCCTGGAGATAAATGGTGCAAGACCGCTCCTCGACCCGGCCGAACCGGCCGAGCAAGAGCTCGAAGGCGTCGAGGGCTCTGTCGGTCATGCCGGCGTCGGAGTACACCCTGAAGAGCATGTCGAGCGCGTCGGCATAGGGGACGACGGCTGCCCGGCAAGAGGCCTCGACGGAGGGAGCCAGGGAGGGGAAGGGATGGGCGAAGCCGTCGGCGGTGGCCAGGGACTTGAGGAGGGACTTGGCGGCGGCATAGCGTCTGCGCTTCAAGAGGGAGCAGAAGCGGGCCAGTTGGGAGGGGAGATCGGGGGGGCGGGGGTGGGCGGCGATGGTGGTGAGATGGTGATCGGGGAGGACGACGGGTTTGAGGACTGGGCGAGAGGAGTTGGTGCCCGGTTTGAGGAAGAGAAAGGAGGAATTGCTGTTCGATAGCCTTCTTGCAAGCATGAGGGAAAGCTATCGGAAACAGCAGGAAGAATTGGACGAGGAAGAGGAAGAGGAAGAGGAAGAGGAAGATGAAGACTGCGACCCCCCTGGGATAATATTTATTTTGTTATTTCTAATTAATATAATATAATACCTTGATAAAAGAATATTGATAGGGTGACTGACAACTGATCCAAAAAATAATAATATACGATATAGATAGCTTCACAAAACTTCTATTTCCAAGATACAATGCCTATATTATCCAAAATAATCAAGATTGCACTCCTTGATTACTCAAAAAATCATATGTCAACTTTAAAAAAAAAAAAAAAAAAGAATTCACAGTACTATGTTTGAATTAGAATATTTTAGTTCATTTACTCTTTGGTATATATAGGAGGAGTTTATATAGATATTGGAAAGTCAAAACTGTAAATAGTTCAATCTTCTCTTATATTTATATTTCTTTTTCTTTTTCTTTTTATTTATATTTATATTTATTATACAGTAAATTCCTCACACATATCACTGCGAGTCACCCATCTTCTCTATTCTCTCTATCCTCCTCTAACACCCTCCCCTTATTTTTCTTTCTTTCTTCTTCTCACCTTCTCCTCCACTATGATCACTTTACTCTTTCTTTTTCCTTCTTTCTTCTTCCTCTTTTCCTTCCTACTTTGTCCCTTCTTGTTTCTTTTCGTTTTCCTTACCCTCCTCCTC
The DNA here is from genome assembly GCA_001649415.1 of Musa itinerans. Lineage (NCBI taxonomy): Eukaryota > Viridiplantae > Streptophyta > Magnoliopsida > Zingiberales > Musaceae > Musa > Musa itinerans. The sequence goes on from LVTN01000306.1 coordinate 236,560, forward strand.
TGCCCCTCCATACATTGTTCTTTCATTCTCATTCTCCTTTTTCCTGCTGGGCCGCTCCTCCTCACTTTTACTTCACAACATCTCAATGCTGGTTTCGAACATATTAATTTTCAAACAAAATACTGAAATCACCATAAGTTAAGAAAATTAATGGATTCATATATAATATTAGAATGAATGTTATTATCATATTTCACTAATATTTGAAATGTTCAAAATGGTTTGGAAGAACTTTATGTTAATACACTTGAAAAAAACACAAATGAAATATACTTGACTACATATTCAACATAAAATCATGCTGATAATCTTAAAATCCTCCTAGGATGAAAAAATCAGTGGAATGAAAATGAAATAAAATACACTTGAGTACAAAATCCACATAAAATGTGCAAAATCAATATATTATCATCCTTGAATACTTCTAAATTGAAAATAAAAAACTAGAATAGATGTCGATATCATATTTCACTAGCATTTACACTGTTTTAAGCGGTTTGAAGAACTTCACATAATTACACTTGAAAATGAATTGAAACATGCTTGACTATAAAATTAAAATTATATTATTATTAAAATAAAAATAATGATCATAAAATCCTCCAAAATAGGAAAACACTAAAATGAGTGTTAATGTCCTATTTGACTACTAATTACATAATTCACCTTAAATCGTGTAAAATTTGAGAAATAATAATCCTAAAATCCTCCAAAAATTAAAAAATATATATTATAATTTGTATAAATCTTTTAGTATAGTACTAAAGTAAAAGTTTAAAATAGTTTGGAGGAACTTTATATCATTACGCTTGAAGATGATAAAACATAAACATGTTAATTTTTGAATAGTAATCCTAAAAGCCTTAAAACAATGGATTAAAATAATACTATAACATGTTTTAGCATGATAATGGATTATTACTGTGAAAGTTTGAGATGGTTTGAAAGAACTTCATCTTACTATATTTAAAAATAAATTAAAATATAATTAACTGCAGAATTCATCTCAAAATGTGAGAAATAATAATTCTAAAATCCAGCAAAAATAATGAAAAAAATGCTCTATAGGTGTTACTATGATATTTGAGTATCGACATGAAAGTTTTATGTGATACGAAAGAAGTTCATTATATTAGAATCAAGTCAGCACTAAGAGGGGGGGTGAATTAGTGCTTTCGTAAAATTTTGACGATTTGAAAACTCATTCGATAAAGCCCATATCGAAAAGATGAGTTTAACTTGAAAGTATTCATAAGCATAGTAAATAAGTAAATTAGTTTGTAATATGAATAAAAAACATAAAGTAAATGCAAACCAGATTTATAGTGGTTTGATTATTGTGACTTATATCCACTCTCAATTCCTCTTCACTCGAGGCCACCAGCTTTCACTATCAATCTTCTTTCAACGGTCGAAAGTCAACTACCCTCTTACAACCCTTTTCTCATTTTTTAGGTTTAGGAGATAATCTTTACAAGCTTCACACCTCTCTTATAATGAACTATAAACTCTAAGAGATAGAGGGGAATACTAAACACTTTTCAAGCTTTTTAAACTTTTTTTCGTTAAGAATTATTTCTCCTTTTCTACCCTTTTTTCTTGCTTTTTTAAACAGGAAAGAGTGGAGTATTTATAGACCCCAAATGACTTCAAAAATAGAGCCAAAAAAGATCTCATCTCGAGTTTCTCGGGTCCTAGCTGTTCCACCGCCTGTGCTAGGCGATACCACTACCTACAGTTGCCACTAGACGGTACTACTACCTAGTCTGGTGGTACCATCACCTGACATAGTCTAGGAGATTGTGTCCGGATGGTACCACTGCCTAATCTAGCAGTACCATTGCCTGACACACTAACACTAGGCGGTATCACCACCTGACAACTTGGAAAAGTGTGCTCTTAACTTTTCCAACTTATAGGTGGTTCAACCTATTCTTGAGACACTACATGGGCCTTATACTTGGTCCAAAACAGTCCTAACTCAGGCCCAATGAGCCCCTAATTAAGTTAGTAGGGTTCATCTCAAAACCAACTCAATTACAATCACGACTACTTCAATCTAGACATAATCGATTACAAACATAATACTATGTTGTCCGACATGTTATTGGTTCATCCGACGCTTCATCTGATCCTTTCGGCACCTCATCCTCTTTTGCGACGTATTGCCCAATCAACATGTTGACTTCCATAACATCCGATCTCCTTAGCGCAATCTCTGATCCTTCTGGCCCGATGCTCGAACTCATAGCACGAAGCCTTCTCTCGACACGTTGATCGATCCTTCAGCTCGACATCCAATCTCCTAACATATTCCGACCCAACATTTGATTCCACTACTTTAATTGATTTGTCTTTTCCTGATTGAAGCTAGTCTTGCGTCACTCAAAACATAGATTAGATCGTTAAGTCATCAATTCATTTCATCATCAAAATATGAGATTTAATAATCTCTCTCTTTTTATGATGACAACCAATTGATGACAGAGTTTAAACTAAACTCTCCCTATCAATATGTGATATTGATAGAAACTTTAAATTTAGAAAATCATGACTATTTCATCATTACATACATAATCAATATTGAAAGAACCAATTAATCACATCATTGCATGAATCTTAAAATCATAAGTATTACATGCATAATTCTAAATCATAAATATTTCAAATCATCGTGGTATCAAAATATCAAAGTACATTACATCCTACAATGTATGATCATTATAACTTCTCACTATATGCATCATCATAATATTATGAGTACTTCATACATAATTTTATATCATCATTATAACTTCTCTCCCATTGTCATCAACAAAAAGGAGAAAAGTGAAATTAGCAAAATTTTGAAATATGCAAGCTAGTAAGATAGCAAGTTTTCAAGATATGAAAATTAACAAAATTTTTGCTTCTATTGAGATGTGCAAGCTAGCAATTCTTACTCATCTTTTGAGATGTGCAAGCTAGCAATTCTTTACTTCTTGTTGAAGTATGTAGCAATTCTTATTTCCTTTTACAATGTGTAAGTTTTGCTTATTGAAATGGGCAAAATAGCACTTTTGCTTCAGATTACAAGAAAAATTAATTTGGTAATGAGATATACATTTCATGAAGAACTTTTCAAATATCAAAAAATTAAGTGAAAAAAATTATGATTCGTTTGGGTAAATCAAATAGCAAAAAGAAGAATCATAGTAAACAATTTTGATTCATCAAAATCTCAAGTTATAATTATCAAAGAATCAATGTCATGATTTGGATAAAACTTCTCTTTAGTAAAGAAACATAGGAGATCAAATAAGAGATCTTGAAAACAAATATCGAGTATCAAATGAGAGGTTTGGATAACACTTATTTAAATTTAAATCATTAAAATTACTTTTATATATTCATAAAAATAACATAAATAGATTCATTAATCTTTTTTTGAAAGATTCGATAAACTTTTATGGATAGAGACATTTTCAAGAATAATGCATTTCACTTTTTTTTTATTTTAATTTAAGTGATTGATTTCATACAAGCATGTCCTTTATCTTTTATATCAAATAAAAATATGCATTATCGTTTAAAACAAAAAAAATAAATTTCATCATAAAAATCATCAAGATCAATAAACCATAAATCACAAAAAGCATCATTACTTTAAATCATCATGCATAATTAAATCATTAAATCATTAAGCATAATTTCATTAAACATAAAGCATTTTCAATCAAAATCATTTTGTTTCGGCTAGTGAGCTTTGTGAAATGTGTTGGATCTCTGGTCATAAGCCTTAAGCATCTACTATCAAAATTTTATTTTTGCTCCTAGTTTTCGATTGTAGAGATGTCTATAAGAAAGATAAGTTTCCTTTAGGTACCCATTTGACTTTGTGTCTCTCGTGGATCTATCTATTTTAATTTTTGGCATTAAGATATTCCTTTACGAAACGTGAGTCATACTTTTTAAATGAACATTTAAAAGTAAAATAATCACATCTACCATAAAAGTTATATCTATTTTCATGGGAAACATGTAATGTGGGTCCTTTAATGAAAATAGTTGGCTTTTGTTGAGTGTTACTCAGAAAGTCAATGCATTCCTTTCTATAAATGTGACTCTTATTAGCAAGAATCATGTTTAAAGATTTACTATCAATTTTAAATTTATCTAATGTTTGTTGTAATAATATTTTTTTATTTTACATGAATCTAATTCTTCATAGTGCAAGAGATTAATATGCAATTATCATACTCATTTTTTAATTTTTTAAATTCATTAAAAAGAGAAGCATGATCCTTTTTTAGTAATTTATAATTTTTACTAACTAATTTAAATTTATTATATAAATCATTGAATGCATTAAATAATTCATTGTAAGGTAAAGACATTTCGATTGAGTCATTTACCTCGTTGTCGAGAGCCATTAAGGCATAGTTAGTCACATCGCCTTTGTTGATTTGCTTCTTGTCTTCGGATGAACTCGATTCATCCCAAGTTGCCTTACGTGTTTTTTTCTTCTTTGGCAACTTCTTTTTTCTAAGTTCATTTTTATTTTTTGATTCTTGTTTTATAAACATTTTAAATTTACTTGTGAGGAGTTCCAAGTAATCATCACTTTTATTCTAAATATCAAATTCTTCTTGTTCTCAAGTTCATCATGTGCTATATACATCATTTCATATGTCATCAAAGACCCGATAAGTTCTTCAAGCAAAAAGTTATTTAGGTCATTTACTTCTTGGATTGTAGTTACTTTAGGATCCTAACTTTTTAAAAAAGATTTGAGAATCTTGTTTACAAGTTCAATATTAGAAAAACATTTGTTAAGAGCTTTCAAGCCATTGATGACATCCGTAAAACGGGTATATATGTCAACAATGGTTTCGCTTGGCTTCATTCAAAACAATTCAAAATCATATATCAAAAGATTTATTTTGGACTCTTTAACTCTATTCGTGCCTTCATGAGTTACTTATAGTGTGTGCCAAATCTCATATGCAGTTTTGCATAAAGAAATATAATTAAACTCATTTTTATTCAAAGCACAAAACAGAGCATTCATATATCTAGTATTTAAAGAAAATTTTTTCTTCTCCAAATCATTCCATTCATTCATTGTATTAGAAGACTTTTGAAAATCACTTTCGATAATATTCCATAAATTCAAATCCATAGAAAGCAAGAAAACTCTTATTCGAGTTTTTCAATAAGTGTAATATGTCCCATTGAATATAGGAGGATGAATGATAGAGTGACCCCCTAGATTACCGAAAAAAACCATATCTCTTAGGTGTTAAACTAATGGAGAGAAACGTGGCCTTGATACCAACTATTAGGATAAAGTCGATACTAAGAAAGGGGGGTGAATTAATGCTTTCGTAAAACTTCGACGGTTTGAAAACTCATTCGATAAAGCCCATATTGGAAAGATGAGTTTAACTTGAAAGCGTTCGTAAGCATAGTGAATAAGTAAATCAATTTGTAATATAAATGAAAAGCATAAAGTAAATGCAAACCAGATTTATAGTGGTTTGATTGTCGTGACCTACATCCACTCCCAATTCTTCTTCACTCAAGGCCACCAGCTTCCACTATCAAATCTTCTTTCAACGGTCGAAGGTCAACTACCCTCTTACAACTCTTTTCTCACTTTTACAGGTTTAGGAGATAACCTTTGCAGGCTTCACACTTCTCTTAGAATGAACTCTAAACTTTAAGAGGTAGAGGAGAACACTCAACACTTTTCAAGCTTTTTTAACTCTTTTTTATCAAGGATTCTTTCCCCCTTTCTACCAATTTTTCTTGTTTTCTTAAGTAAGAAAGAGTGGGGTATTTATAGACCCTAAATTGTTTCAAAAATAAAACAAAAAAAAGTCTCATCTTGGGTTTCCCGAGTCTTGGCAGTACCACCTCCTATGCTGGGCGGTACACCGCCTGCAGCATTGCCATTGGGCGATACAACCGCCTAGTCTGGTAGTATTATCGCTTGACACACTAACACTAGGCGATACCACCACATAGTCTGGTGGTACCATTGCTTGACAACTTAGAAAAATGTGCTATTGACTTTTCCAGCTCATAAGCGGTTCAATCTATCCTTGGGTCGTTGAATGAGCCTTCCACTTGGTCCAAAATAGTCTCAACTCAGCCTAATGGGCCCCTAATTGAGTTATTATGGTTTCTCTCAAAACCAAATCAATTACAATCATGACTACTTCAATCTAGACACAATCGATTACAAATGGAATAGTATATTGTCTGGTATATCATTTGTTCATCCGGTGCTTCATCCAATCCTTTCGGCACATTGTTCTCTCTTGAGACATTGCTCAATCGACATGTTGATTTCTGCAACATCCGATCTCCTTAGCATAATGTTCGATCCTTCTGACACGAAGCCTTCTGCCGATACGTCTAATCTCATGACATGTTCCGATCTACTAACATCTGATTTCACTACTTTAATTGATTTAACTATCCCTGATTAAAGCTTGTCCTGTGTCACTCAAAATATAGATTAGATTGTTAACTCAATAATTGATTTCATCATTAAAATCCGATATTCAACAAATTATATTATAATAAAAAATAAATTAAAATACACTAATATACCTTAAAATGCCAATACATTCATTTAAGAATCTACCTCAAAATGACGTTGGACGGCATATCAACCACCAAATAGCATCGTTATTGCTTAGCACATAAAAGGACACTGAGGACGTGAAAAGAGCTAACAAATGATGCGAGAGACAATTAGGAGAGAATAGGTTTGGGTGAAAGAAGGCAGTTGGAGAGGGGCGTTTGGAGAGGAACAAGAAAGACATACTTTACGTAAAGAGGATAAGAGGAGGGAAGAGAGATGTTAATATTCGAATTTCTATATATTGAATTATAACTAATAGAAATATAAATAATATGTATATGCTACGATTAATTCATGATTTGTGATATGTTTCGTAAACATGATAAATGATATATTTATATTTTAATTTTTTATATTAAAATATATATTTTTTAAAATATATTATTTTTAGTGTTTTATGAAATATTGATTGAGCAGGCATAAACATCAATGTTTACACTAAGTATAATGCAATAAGTCAAAATATACTTTTGGACTTTAATACGAGGTTAAGTTATCTTAATATTTAATATAAAGTAAAAATATTTATGTTCGAGGATAACTATTTAAGATGGATAATGACTTAAGTTTTTATATGTTTTAAGATGTTGATATGATTGATGTGATTTGATGAAGCTCATAGAACTAAATTCTTAATTAAAAAATAATAATATTTTTATTATTTTAAAAAATCTATTTGTAAATATAGATATTACATGACAACGAATGAAGGAATCAACATAGGGTTAACTTAATTAGTTCATGAAATAAAAAAAAGATTGGAATATGAGGTAAGATTGATCTTAAAAAAAAACTCTCCTTATTAAATTCTGAATAAAGGAATATCTTTTCATAAAAGTTAATTAGTGAAAGATTTTACTGCCTCCTGCCTCCTGCCGCCTGCCTCCATGAGTATTTACGGCAGTGAAAGGATGTAGAATTCGGGTACGATGTTGAGTTACCTCCTGCCACTGGATCTTTTCAGATTATGAAGGAATATTCTGGTAGAGGTGGGCTTTAAAGTTAATATGCTATCACTGTAGGGGCATTTACGGAAATGAGCCATCTGGAAACTTCTTGACGCCACCCACGGATTCGAATCGGTAAGTCTCACGAAAACCGCCGGGCACGTGATCCCACCGAACCGCTCCAGCCCGCCTTCGGCCTTGCTGCCCTCCCTCCTGACGTCACTGGCCTTTCAGCTTCGTGTCCTGCACGTGTTGTCTTCTGATTCCACCAGAACTCTCCCTCTCTCGCGGATTGAGCCCTGCGTTCTTCAAGCGGGCCCCTGTTCCATTCTGTGGAGAACATGGAGCCACGTAGACGATCCCCAAACGTGGGTCTGCTGGAACGGGACCGATAAGATGGGATGGAATCGCGGAACAGCGTCTATATTAGGCGAGCGAGCGAGCGCGCAAGCAAGCGAACGGACTATTTCTACGCGAAGTTTCGGAGAGGAAAGGATCTGTTTTCACTGCCCTTCAGATCGATCAGATCACGGGGACGATGGCTGAAACCCAAGCCCAAACCGAAGAGATCGTAAGCATGTTCCCCCTTGTTGTTCTTCTTTTGGGTTTTAGGTTTGATCTGGGGTTGGATTAGGGATTTGGCGAGGGTTTTCATGGTGTTCTTCCTGTGTTGGTGGTTTTAGAGCCGGGAGCCGGAGGGAATGAAGTACCTGGGCTTCGTGCACGTGGCGGTGCTGCAGGCGGTGGTGTGCCTGGCGGGGCTGTACGAATTCGCCAAGGACAACTCGGGGCCGCTGAAACCCGGAGTCCACAGCGTGGAGGGCGTCGTAAATGCTGTTATCGGCCCCGTCTATGAGAAGTTCCGTGATGTGCCCTTTGGGATCCTCAAGTTCGTCGATACCAAGGTACTCAGATCCCATCTCTCCTCCCCCTCTGGCCGCACCAACCGTTCTGCCGATATCGCACGGGCTTTTTATCGTGTTATTTAACATGAAATATAGCGGATGCTACAATCCGTTATGGGGTTTTGGTTGGTAAGAAATGAAGGTTAAAAAGACGTACGATGACGCTGCGACAGAGGGATATCACGTGACTAACCCATCCACTTTTGTCGTTAAGAGAACAGCACTTGGTTCGGACTCCAAAATATTATAGATTACTTTTAAATTTTTATTCACGTACGCCGTTTACTACGTTAGCGGCGTTGGCAGCCATATGGCCTCGGCTGCCGTCAACAAACGGCGTCTAAGAGATATTTTTATGTCACGTGACAGGTGGGCGAGTCTCTGACGGAGGTGGACCGTCACGTGCCGGTGGTGTTGAAGTCGGCGTCGGTCCAGGCGTACACGGTGGCGGAGAAAGCGCCTGAGGTGGCCCGCTCCCTCGTCGGCGAGGTCCAGCGGACGGGGGTGATGGCGACGGCGTCGGGAGTGGCGAGGGATCTCTACGCCCGCTGCGAGCCGGTGGCGAAGGAGATGTACGGGCAGTACGAGCCGGTGGCGGAGCGGTACGCGGTAGCCGCGTGGCGGTCGCTGAACCGCCTGCCACTGTTTCCGCAGGTGGCGCAGATCCTAGTCCCCACGGCGGCGTACTGGGCGGAGAGGTACAACAAGGCGGTGGGGGCCGCAGCGGCGAGGGACTACGCGGTGGCGCAGTATCTGCCCACGGTGCCGATCGAGAGGATCGCCAAGGTATTCGGGGAACAGGCGGAGAAGCCGCGCGCGAACGTCTCTCCCCCGCCTGAAACACTAGCTGAGTGATATATTTCCGGTAAGGTTGGTGTTCTACCTAGTCATGTTGGTCATCGTGTGTTGTTGGATGACGAAGCCAACGGATTGTGTAGAATACTACTAGTGGTTGTAAATGAAAGTGTTGGTGTGTGGCGTCTGCTTTCTTTGTTTTGTATAATGGACTTTGTTTTCCTGGTGAATTGTCTTAGAATAAGAGAGTCAAGAAAACAACAGAGGAGTCAACAGGGCTGTTTTGGGGTATAGGCTTCTTCAACTCGCCTGTATTGGATTGCCTGAGCACACGTGGCAGGGATCTTTGACTCATCTGGATGGGTACAAGTTATCGAGGCCCTGGATTTTCTTTTTCCAATTTCACACATAAATCCTCTTAAAGTTTGGAAATAGTGTGCTTGACTTTGATATAATATTATATATATATATATATATCCTTCTATATATTTGAGATCTTGATCTATGACATTTATTCTTGGAAAGATGCTCGGGAAATGTTTTTAAAGATTTTTTGATGATTTTTTAGTTATTATAATTTTTAAACAGTCATATTTATTTTTAATGTTTCAAAAATATTTTCAAAAAATATTTTTTATTTAAATTTAGAAAGGTTTTCATCAATTATTTGCTGCGTTTTTATATAATATTCTTTTAAAAAATTGTATAGTAATTTTGTTTTAAAAGTATTATATATTTTTTTTAAAATAAAAATATTATAACATTTAAAAAACACTATATAGTATTTTTGAACCTGCCTTGTAGTGTTTTATCCCAAAAAAAAATTGTAAGGTTAGTTCAAAAATACTAAATATTGATGTCACAGTATATTTGAAACAAAAAACATTGTATTATATTTTTAAAACAAAAAATATTATGTAATATTTTTAAAACAAAAATAATATATAATATTTTTAAAACAAAAATATTGTAAATGATGAAATTTTTTTGGATTTAGATGAGAATATAAATGATAATTTTTGCGAGGTATTTTTAAAAATTTTGAAATAGGGATCACTAGGAAATCTGAAAAGGGGTATCTTAAAAAAAAAAATCCAATAAAAAGAGTATTTTCCTTGATAACCGTTCTTTTTGGTTAATATTCATCTAAAGAATTCAGGTAAGAATTTTTTGTTAAATTTAGTTAGCCTAAGTTAAAAAGAAATACAACGTCATATAAAGTGAAGAAGTTGAAGTGCGAGTTAAACTTTGCAATAAATGGCACAAGTTCATGCAAGTACACACAAATTTATTAGAATTTACCTACACAGGTTAAGGCGTGTAAAAGCTTGATTCAATCAAATAAATGAATCGTTTTTGTTTTAAAAAAAAAAGTATATGATTTTCATTTGCTATCACTCGAGATTTTCTTTTTGGTGGTAGTGTTTCCTGTGTAAGTTCCGATACAACTTTCACCATATAATAATAGATGTGTAAGTGGATTTTAAGGGGATGAATTGATGCTTTAGAAAAAACGGATGTTTGACATTTGAGTGTTCTTGTATGAATGTGACTTTCGAATAACATACCTAAAATATATATATTGTTGATAGGAGAACATTAAAAAAAAATTACTTCATTTATGGACAACTCTATAAAATGATAGGGAATTATTTGAGATTGTATGAATAGAGACACAAATGATCTCGTTGTAATCCTGTTTAATTAGACAATATATATTATGGTCTTTATTTAATAAAAAAGAGTTCAATTTTGATAAACGTTTTATCTAGTTTTATCTATAAATAGATAGAATTTTATAGGGACTCATTTAATTGATTCTCCTGATAAAAAAAGAGGAGAAATCTATTTTTTTTTGTACACATTGAAATTCAACAACGACGATGTGTTTATAACTCAGATAAATTTTTTTTGAATGACATCAACAGCTACATAATCTTAATCTTGATCTATCATTTCGATTTTGACATATTTTATATAACATAAATATGATTATAATTTTTATGCTTATAGTACTTGAAAAGAATAAAATAATTATTAGTGATACTAAATACGCCACAACAAAAGCTACAAAATAATTATTAGTGGTATTTCTAATTTAATTAATGATATGACATCTTATATTGATAAACGATAGTAAAAGATTCATGTAGTTGATTTAAATAATTAAATATTCACTCTATTATTCATGTAGTTGCTGTAGTATTTACAAAGGCAATATGAAAATGGAGCCATGTCGTAAAGAAAAAGAACAAGCATGTCCGCTAAACCTCCATAAAAATAAAATATTTTCTTCAAAAATTGTAATTAAAAGGAATTTTTTTTTTTTTTTAGTAAAATAGTAAGATTTATTTACTAGAAAACTAAAACAGAAACCATGTCATAAAAAGGTAAAAAAGTCTGTAAAACTCCGTAAAAATAGAAATATAACATCTTTAAAAAATAAAAAAAAATCATTTTCAAAAATAAAAAAATATCATTTGCGTAAAAAGTAATATTTATTTATTCTTCTAAAAATAAACCTAAAACAGGAGCCATATAAAAAAAAATGAAAAAAGAAAAGAAAAGAAGGGTTCGCTAAACCTCCATAAAAATCTATAATATTTGCTTAAAAAAGAGCAAAAAAATTAAACATATAATTTTTTAAAAGTGAAAATGATTTATTCTGTTTAAAAAAACCTAAAACAGGAGCCATGCCATAAAAAAAGAAGAAAAATGTTCGCTAGATCTCCATAAAAATAGAAATTAACATAAATAAAAATATACCATTTTTGTAAAAAGTAAAAATATATCTATTCTTCTTAAAAACAACCTAAAATAGAAGCCATGTCATAAAAAAAAGAAAGAAATATTCCTTAAAAATAGAAATATAATGTATCATTCAAAAAGAGTAACATGAAAAATATAGGTTTTTCGTAAAAAGTAAAATTTATTTATTCTTCTTATAAGCAATTTAAAACAAGAGTCATGCCATAACAAACGAGGTTGCTAAACCTCCATGAAAATAAAAGCATAATATCTTTAGAAAAAAAAGTAAAAAAATATAGCATTTTTAATGTATTCTTTTTAAAAAAAACCTAAAACAGGAGTCGTGGCATAAAAAAAGAAAAAAAGTTATTGCTAAACCTCCATAAAATAGAAATATACATCTCTAAAAATAGAGCAATGGTAACCATAACAATATACTAAAAAAATGTCAAATTTGAAATATCTCTTTAAAGAAACCTAAAACAGGAGTCATGTCATAAAAAAAAGAAAAAAGAAAATAATGGTTGCTAAACCTCCATAAAAATATAAATATATAATATCTCCAATAAAAGAGCGTGAAAAAGTAATATTTGTCTATTATTTATTGATTTATTCTTCTTCTTCTTCTTCTTCTTAAAAGAAACCGAAAACGGAAGCCATGTCATAAGACAAAAAAAAAAAAAAAAAAAAAAGAAGAAGAAGAAGAAGAAAATGGTTATTAAACCTCCGCGAGTTTCTCCTTTGCACGAATTATACTTATTTGGGATCTCCTCCCCACTCCAACCCCCAGAATTTCGGCTGCCAATTAATAAACTGCCGTGCCTCCCTCCGATGGCGGACGGAGGAGGAGGAGGAGGAGGAGGAGATGAGCCTGAGGAGCTCAGCGACAAGCAGAAGGCAGAGATCGCCAAATGGTTCCTCGCCAATGCCCCCGCCGGGGAGATCCAATACGTCGCCAAGGGTGCTGTACTTTTTTTCCTTCTCTTGTAGTTTCCCTTTCTGTTTCGCCTGCCCTTCGTTTCCGTCGTTACGGCTCAGATCTGTGTGCGGCTTTGCAGACGTGCGATCCGTTCTCGGGGACGACAAAATCTACGAGATGGCCGCGGCGGAGGCCTTCCCCCTCCACAACAAGGCGCACTTGCTGGCCCTCGAGATGCCTGATCGAAGCGGTGACGTGAGTCTCCTCTGTTAATTCCTGCCTGTTTCTTGAGAATTCCATCGAACACTTTGGTTTGGGTACCAACGGAACTTTGCCGATCAAATTAAGCCGTACCGTCGGTAGAGAGGTTGTTTCTGTGTAAGAGAACCAAAGATACAAAAAGGAGGAGGTCCATAAGATGCATTGTTTTGTTTTCTATAGCTTTTCGGGGAGTTAGATTACACAAACACCAATTGTGGAACGGTTTTGCATGTTGTTGTCACAACGGATATGGTCGGTGCTGGTGTGACCATTAGTAAGATTTTCCCATATCTACCTGATTTCCTTTGACCTTATAATTGGGGTAGAGTTGTCGAGGTATTTGAACCAAGGTTCTTTCAATTGGTGGTTTCCTTTGCTAATTTAAGTTGCTTTCCGCTGTTTTCTCTTCTTCCGTAACAGAAACTCGTAACTGCTTATAAAAACGTACTTTTGGTAAACGAATATTTTTTTTCATTATTTTCTGAAATTTGAGAAACAGAAAGTTTCTATTTTTTAAAGGTGTCAACTAGATTAGCCGTTATACCGCAAGGTCCTGTTTATTGTTTCATTTTTTTTGAAGGTGTCAGCTAGATTAGTTTTACTCCTCTCATGGTCTTGAAATCAATTGGGGAAGTAGAAACACATGCAGAGTGGTTTTGGTTGAGGAGTAATCAAAGGTTGTCATCTATTTAGTATAATGGGGATATCATTTCAGGATAAGTGGAGAGCAAATGGAGGAGTCTGCTTATATTGTGTTTGAAAGAGCGGACGGATGGGATGGTGGAGACCCATGTTCTCATCATCTGATTAGTCCTTCCAAATTTGTGTGCCAAGCCACCAAAATATTTCATGGAAATAAAAGTCGATGAGCCTCTTGAAATCATAGTTTGCTAGTCTTCTCATCTGCATTTTTCTGATTTGATCATGTGGATCATATAATATAGAAACAAAGTCTGACCACATGAACTTCTTTTATTAATTTCTTTCTATGTTCAACTTATTATAAATCTTTCAAACTTCCTTGTGGTGATTTGTATATAATAGCCCCCATTGTTAATCTACTATGAAAAGTACCCATTATCTATGCTTACAATTTAACAAGCAAGCATCCCAGAAATTTATGGTGATTCCACAAAAGCCTTTCTTTTACCTTTAACAGTGATGAAATATCTGCACACCTACTCTTTTATTGTTACTTTAAATCTATTAAAAAGATGGATTATCTTTTTATTGTTCATCAAGGCCAGCTCATATACAATATTGTTCTTTCTTGGTGTTCACATCATCGCTGTTGCTCCTACCACTAGATGTCAATATCCTCGACCACCATTACTATTGCCTTCTCCATCTACTTCTTTTACCACAATTATTATATCTATTACCTTGTTCTCCAAGACCACTTGCATCCCAGCTACCCAACTCCTTTCCATGGCAGTTGGTTCCTTCACCACCCTCTCTGATGTCATGAGTGTCTCATTCCTTGATTTCCACCACTACCATTACCACCATGCCACTGTAACCAACTCCACCAGTCCTACAGCCTCCTCCATCATATCCTTTACTTTCAACACTTGGCCTTCCTTAGCTGTATCTAATTTTTATGCCATCATGTCTAGGTCTTTGCCATTTCCTCCATATCACTTACCAAATCAACATCCCCCTTGTTGCCTTTGTTGATAGTTGTGGTAAATTTTTTGAATTGAGGAAGAGATGAGAACAATAGGTTAATTTTGTCATTCTACATGAAAAGTATACTCATATCTTTTGGCTATTGCATTTATGAATTGTAGGCTTCATTGACATTAATAACAGTGAATTATGTAAATCAAGTGTGATGTCCCACAATGTTAAGTACAAACTGAATACCCAAACTACTGACTTTCAGGTTTCACATGGATGCATATCATTAGTATCTAGGATAGTCCCACCTAATTAAAAAATTATGGTTGAAAATCAAAGTTGTTGTAGCACTCTTTGCCATATCTAGCCCATTCTATCAAACTGAACTTTCTGATTGTTATTGTTGTTGTTTTTGTATCTACAAATGTAGCATAAATGTCCCTCATAATAGATTTTTTGTACTTTTAGGGGTCATTGTATTGAATATATTCTCATGTTAAATTACCAGAAAAAAAAGATTTCAGCTCTTCGGAACTTCAATAGGAACTTCAGCTATTTGTGCTAAAAAACTTATCCATAGAGGACACAATTGTCTGCTATCATGGTTACCTAATTGTGAAAAGCAAACAAATCATATGCAGTAATGCCCTGGAGGTTATAGAAAAAGTGATTTTATTTTCATGTATGCATGCTTGGTAGTGTATAGAAAGCATAGTTTCATGTTTTTGATTTCAGTTTGTTATTATGAAGGCATTACAAGGATTTCATCTAATTGAAAATCAACTTTATCATACTTCTGTGTCTCTATAATCCTCTGTGATAGTGTTTCAAGTATGTCTGATTGAGAAGTTGGATTATTTTTTTCCAAAACTTCATTGGCGCTATCTTTATATGCTTGAGCAATTAGTTGAGGAAATATGTATTAATGTCTGAATTTTGGTATTTGCATTTAGGTACTTATTACGACATATGGAGAACTTGACAAAAACAATTATTTTGATCCCAGGACTGCTCAAGTTGCTACAGTGGATCATGTGAAACAAGTAATCTCATATCTTTATCATTTATTTTCTGCTCCCATTTCCATTGTAGATGAAGTTACCATGCTTTTGGAACAAAAATTTAGGCTAACCAAAAGTATATTTTAGTTTTACCTTTAAGTGTTTATTTAGGGTTGTTAAACATAAAGGATATATGTTAACCAACTGATACTTTCTAGACAAGTTTTTAATATCCTTCGTGAAAAGTTCTGATTATCTGTTGGAGTTGCCGATTCAGCTTTCAGCACATGATCTGTTGAAAAACACAATATGTTATGAATCAGAGTCAGACATCCAGCTTCAGAATACACTGGCAGATTTCTAGATCTGTTCACAGGATGTGGGAACATGGACATAATGATATGAAGAGACTTCAGAAAATTGAGCAAAATATCTTTTAAAAGATCATTTTTAGAAGCTTTAATCATGACCACACAAAGAAAACTGCATATTCACATCATATTGATGAAGAGCTTAAGCATAGCTACCAATATGATGAATTGGTAGGCCACAAATTTTCTCTGTATGGAGAAACAGACATTGTGATATAATCTGCTCAGCTTGTTGTTCTGAACTGAATAAAGATTAATGTATTAAGAACTTTTGATAGCAAAAATCCGTAATACATTGACAAGGTTACACATATATGATGCAAACACATATCCAAGTGTTTGAGTCAGCAAGGAGACAAAATGAAGATCTGGGAACATAGGAGAAGAGTAGTTAACTGAATTATTGTGATATTTACACCATGTATTCAGTGATATCAATAAGAAATAAATTATAGAAGTCAACAGAAACTTATGGTAAATAATTAAAGTAAATCCGATGCTCAATATTTTATGACAGCAACAGTAAGCCTAAAGTTGTATATCCACCTAATCAATAATCACAAGATCAGCAATCATTGGACATAAATTTTTCTAATTGAAGAAGTTGGCAGAATTTGCTTTACCGAACTCCCCTTTTTAATGATGGGGCATGGTGACTTCATATGTATAATTACAATATCCAAAGATGATCAGGTGGCTTATCATGCTATTGAGACATCCTGCTCAACATAAGTTCCTCTCCTAAAATTTCCTTCTATGATGATCTGATATCAGGCAATTGTTTGCTAGGGTGATACAACCATTTGCAAGTGGCAATATCGGTGTTCATTTGTTAGATCTTTTCAATGTTGCACTAAACTAATGGATCAAAAAGTTATTTCTCTAATGCTTTTAGGCGGCTAATGGGTGGGCCTTGATGCATAAATACTATTTCTTGGAGCTTGAACCTTGAGCATCATGGATTCAAATTGAAATAGTCTCTTTTTATGCATAATCCTAAACATGTCTGAGCATCTCAGACCTAATCATGAGAGAAATTATTAAAAAGATTCTCATTTAAGTGAGAGATGGTTCTAGCATGAGCAGGAAATGCAACAATGTACGCTTATCTACTGGTGTATAATGTTAATGATAGATTTTACCAATAATAGTTGTTTTTTTATGCTTATGAAAAATTTGATTCAAAGTTTTATTGTTACTTACAAGAAAATCAAGTATTTTGTATCTTTTGTTAATATTTTTATATTAAAATTGTATTAAATTTAGCTGGTGGAACAATGTTAAATAATCTGCTTATGCATTGATTATGACCATCAAGAGAAGATAGGAGTCCTTGAAGCTTCGAAAATTCTGAACACATGCACTAAGAAATTAATTTGAATAGTATTATTTAATATTTATAATGTATTCATTATGAACTTTTGTTCTGTTTATTGAATTGGTGTTTATTCTCATATTGTTTAACCAATCAGTAAATTTAACTATTATCCCTGGTCCCGTGTGTCAATTTTTTTTTTTTTGCATATTGATCTCTTACAGTCAGCTTTGATGATGTAATCTTGCTTCATATCTGGCCTTGTCTGGATTATGGTACTAAAGAAATTTTACCACATTCTTTCTAGTTGTTTTTTCTATCATGGAATTCTAAAGTTTTAACTGATTACAATGTTGTATATTCTTTAGGTTTGTACAAATGTACGACCCGCCAATGATGATGAGCTCCCATCTCCATACATTGAAGATTTCCGGTACATTGTGGATTTTCTAGGAATGGCCTTTAGATCTTCAGTATAAGTGTCTAAATCTCTGTTGGGTCTAAAAACACCATAGTGGATTATTGTTTGCCTTTTTTTTTAATTGTTGTCCACTTGGCAAATAAAACATGAGGATTTGTGGAGTAAGGTAATAAATAAACCTTCATCGGTTATCATATCATGTTATGTAAGTTTCTTTAGCTATATGACTCACATATTTCTTGTTAATAATTTGTTTATTTTAATTAATAATTTTCTGAAATTGCAAGCAGCTATATAATTTTCCTAATTTAAGAAAACAATCCTTGATGATTGTTGATTAGATTTTCCTAATCATAATTAGATGGGATTATGCCTATTTGGGACCTTTTAATTATTTTTAGAATTAAAATATAGAAATGTGATTGAATTAATTTCTTGATTAGAAAAAATAACACTCTTGATGGCTGTGACCATATCGTTATTGCCTTATTGGAATCATGATTAGTCAGCTTCTGCCTATTTGAGATTTTTTTTAATTTCTAGGGGTCATTTGATGTCATTATAGTTATAAGAATCTAGCGCTCTCGATAGATTTGTTTTCTTTTCCTGAGATTTTAGAAGGGATTTGAAATTGTTGGCCATGGGATCAATTTCATTTTATAGTACAGATAGGTGCATAGGAATATTCTGGGTACCATAAGGGGTTTTTCATCATGTGATTGGGAGGAGAGAACCACCTTTTCTCTTGTACACAGCTGATGGATTAAAAAGAGGGAAATTGTATTGTGTGTAAGAAACCTGTGATAAACCCATCCTTTTTTGAGAGTCCATCCTACTGCTAAACCCATCTTCTTTTGAACTAATCTTCTTCACTTTTCATCTTTTCCTTCTGCTGTAAGTTGCACTTTATTGGGATTTGGTGATTTGCTGATGTGGAGATTTACATTACATGTTCATAAATGGATTAAATGTGCCTCTAAATATAGGTTTTCTAGGTTTTCTGCACTAAGCATTATGCCGACGATGCATCTCTGAAACTCATATAGCTCTCTAGTTATCAACAAATGCATTTTTCATACTTCCGTGAAACTATTGAATGGTTAGTTTTAGACTCAACTTGCTATTTATATTTTTGCTTTTTGGTGATTGATCACTTTTAAAAATACGTTGATTGTTGCTTCTCTGAAGAATATGGAAGTCAATGAACAAAACAAATACCCACTAAGAAGCCTAAGAATTTCACGCATTTCATGAATTCAGCTACATACTTTTTTTATTTAAGTATATTGTTTTTAATATATTGTCTTGGTATTTTATGCAGGAGTACCCTTGATGCTGAACTCAGCAAATATGTTGGTGAAACTTATCCAAAGGGAGTGTGTGCAGTTTACTGTGTTAGTGGAAAAGATGCAGAAGGACCAGGAGCTGATTTTGAGTTTGTAGTGGTGATTTCTGCTGTGAAGCATAGCCCACAAAATTTCTGGTATGTGAATATACAGAAGTTCAATCAGTTTTGTTCTAAAGTTGAAGTGGTTTAATCCTTTCAGTTGTTCACCATTGATCTTGATTATATTGCATGATGATCTTTTATTTGCTAACTCTAGGGATGCAGTCAAATTCACAGTGCATAATCATGTCAAACATGATTTAGTTTGATAAAAAATTCTAAGATATTCCTTTTCAGTACCTTACCAAATTTTAGCTCCACGGAAGTCATACAACTATCAAGTATGCTAGATGTAGCATCCTATGAATCATGAATATGAGAGATCTACAATGATCCAATAAAATGCTGTTGTGTTGACATGATGTATGACAATAAAAATATTTTAGATCTGCATTATAGTAGATGACAAAACTTGGTATTTATGTACTATTAGAATGTGTAGTTACATATCATAATAGATAATATGTAATAAATAGTGTCTTTAACCTATTCATTAAAAAAAAAAGAGAAATTAAGAAACACACTCCAAGTTAGAAGATGCTAATAACTTTTGAAAAACTGTCAGTAGAATCTTAATTTTTTCATTTATAAAAATAATTAACATCCGAAAGAACCCCAAAATTTTCTCAAGAAGTGTGCATGGAGTCTCCCCTAGGTATGGTTGTATTTTTAAATTATTCAAAAAACTGACGTGCGAAGTAACTGACATGTTTCTGAGAAGTACCCTGCAACTATGTTATCCTACACATATGTGACATGGATACAACTAAGAGTTTGAAGGTCAAAGCATATAATAGACATATTGAACCATTCATAATCACGTCATCTTTAGGATGTTTAGGCACCCATTTATAGAAATTAATAAACATTGTTTTATTCTTTTTCCAGGATATGCACCAGAGGCAAACATGTCAAGTCTTGAATTAGATTACTGGTGACTGCAAATTTTAAATTTTAAAAATAGGAAATGAATAGGCACAGAAACGGGTGTCATTTTTTAGGACTTTTTTTTGTTTACATCGCCATATTAATGGTTTGTTGGATTGCCATGGTATGCTGGTTTGTTCTGGGCGTACTAACGGTACAAAAGGAAAACAATTAGATGAAATGTGTGTGTGAGAGAGAGAGAGAGAGAGAGAGAGAGAGAGAGAGAGAGAGAGAGAGAGAGAGAGTGCAAGATTTCCTCATGTGATTGAAAAGGTTGATTAGTTTGGTCAAGGCTTGTTCAGTTTGGCTTTAGGTCAAGAAATGTCAGGGTTAGAATGATTTTGGTTGAAACTTTTGTTTTTCAAAAGCAACCTATTGTTTCAAAGTTTCAACTGAAGTAGGATGGAATTTGTATACTTGAAATAGTCAAAATTCCATGAATCAGAATTCCTTAAGTAAATTCTAACATTCGACATCCATTTGGAGACAAGTTTTTATGGATCTTTTGCAATCATAGACATGAAGATTTGGTATTTTTGTAATTGTCAATAGATATTTTTTGCCATTCAGCTTCAATCTCTGATACAGCAGTTAATTATAGAACTTCTTTTCAGTTCACTAAAGAAATAAAGAAAATTAAAATCTGTAGCAAGAAGTTTTACTACTTGAAAAAGGAAAATAGTTTGATTTGAATTTATTTTGAAATTTCTTTTCTTAAGGGATTTTAATGTGTGGTAAGGGGTTCTTGAACAGACTTATGGAATGTAATTTTTGACAAATCTAAGAGGAAAACTAAGGGTATGGTTAAAATGGATGAAAAGAAAATCCTGTAAGAAGTTTTAGGTATCTTGGATTTTTTTTAAAAAAATTAGGAAGCAATTGATAAAATTATAAAAATACTATACATGGTAAAAGAGACAAGGTTAAAGTAGAGTATTATTAGTAATTATGTATGGTTGTCATGTGGTTCTTTAGTTAAAAGAAAAACTTTATGAGATAGCTAGACATGCTATATGAATTAGAGTGTTTGTCGGGTAGCAGATGTGTATATAAAATTTGTATAGCAGGATGAGAATGTTGAGGTAGATGTAGAGGTTTACTAGCAACAACAAGGATAGAAATATGTTCATTTAAAATATAGGTGTATGCTTGGTTAGGCAATGTGTCTTAATTTGAATTAGTGGTGAAAGATGAGGAAGAACAAGACCTTAGATAACTTGAATAGAGACAATAAATAAAGATTTGATTGCTCTTACATTTAACTAGATATTACCCTACACCAATTATCATGGTGAGAGAAGATCCATTTGTATATTTTGCTTTTAGTTTGTGAATAATTAGCTTGAGTGTTTCTTTAGATGAACTGCAACAAAGAGCATAGTATGCTATAAGTTCCTCATTTTTCCTTGTTTCTTTAGCTAATCATCAGATTTCTTGGTTTAATTGCTTATTGATTGCTTTCACCTTTTGTTTCTCGCATCAATTTTCTAATATTGTTCAAATAATACATAATGTGCATAGTAAACACTTCAATAGGATTCAAACTCTTGACCTCTGGATTGTGCACACTACACCATAACCACTAGGATGTCTTCTTAGAAACCTCGTATCAATATTGTTTACTCTTATAGCATGTACAAATTTTCTAGTTTTACAATGCTACTTTGTTTGAAAGAACAATTTTGATCTTAGTAAGTTAATATACTTCTGCCTGCTCATATGTACTCTTGCTAGCTGAGTAATATCAGCATAGTTTGTAGGATCAGCCAATGCATCCAGTTTGAGATTTGTGGGGATGGATCCTGATTCCAGGCCCCATGAATTCAAAGGGATTAATCAGAAGGAAGGTGGAATTGACTAAATCCAGTCAACTTCAGATGATTTTGGAATTTGGCTAGTTCCTGATTTCTTCCATTTGATTTGTTGGATTCCGTTGCATGTTGATTCAAATGTTTACTGAGTGCGACCAATTATGGGGTTTTCTACTTCATCCAATTTGACCTAGTTTTGGCATGGTTATGATTGATTTGGACCAAAATCTGGTTAATTACAGCCAATCTATATTGACGCCTATCAATGTTGGTACTTTCCAACAAGTTTGAGTTTAATTTAAAAAAAATCCAAGACTACAGTCCATATAGATATTTTTAGCCTATCCAAAGGCCAAATAGTAGATTTTCCATCTAAAATTGATCCTATGAACCAAGGTTTTAAATGTTTGTCTGACGGATATATACTTACCAGTATTTATTGGTCTAGCCCAGTACTAGTATTGAAACATGTAGGTTGATGTCGGTACAAATATCATTCATTTTTATTTTTATCATTTCATTCAATAATACTGTGTAGTACAAGGCAGTATACTGATACCACTGGTCCAATAGTTTATTGAATCCAGTATCGGACAGACTTTTTAAACACTGCTATGAAATATGTCTATTAGAATATAACAGTAATGAACAAATGTCTTCTTGTGAATCTAAACTCATTGCACGACAGCCGCATTCCTTTTGGTTTCTGAAGTTTCCTCTGTAGTTATGCAGCTTATGCTTAGATTTTGTTTAATATTTTTCCAACAAAACAGAGGGGTTGACTTTATTTTGAGCCTTAATTTCAATTATGTTGCTTTTTCCAGCAATGGGATCTGGCAGTCAATTTGGAATATAGAATTCAAGGATGATATGCAATTTGTGGAAATAAAAGGAAAGATACAGGTAAATAGGTCATCTTTGATAAAATAGAGGGTCAATTGTCATATCTTAGATGATGTTAATTATTGTTGATAATTGCTACTAGTGTGTTGCTCTGCAGTATGTCTGACACTAATATCTCTGTCAGGTAGGAGCCCATTACTTTGAAGAAGGAAATGTCCAGTTGGATGCTAAACTTGAATGCAAGGACTCCACCATCTTCCAGGTGATTCTGAACAAACAGTTAACCCTGGTGATTAAGAATGAAAGTTGCTTATTGAAGTTCTTGAAGTTTTTCATCAAATGATTATTTGATGAAAATGCAGTTTCATCAAATGATTATTTATATGGCAGCACAACAATAACTATTGGAAGGAAGAATGACAAACCTTTGCTTTTCTGGTTTTACAGATCCAAAATTTCTAGTTTTTCATCTGCTTAAGTATATTCTTTTGTATATCAAACTTCCCAAAATGCAGTTTCTTTTCTATGTCTTTTTATTTCTTTTGTGTAAATTTTCTCTGCTCAACTTGGTATATTTTTCTACATTCGATACCTATCTTGTGTGTTGTAGTTCTGCTGCATTTTATAGATAGGGTACTGATGAAGCAATACATGATCTTTATATTTTTGGAACTATGAAATCATTAAGGTGGCTCTGGGACCTTAATGTTTGGACCAAGGGCTATGCTGCTCAGTATTTTCTCCAAGCCAAAACTGAGCAGAATTTGATCCATGCAATATGCCTCCTTATCTGGTGCTATTGTTATTTTGTTATGGAAAATTACATATCCAATATGCCATATTCAATAAGCTAACCGATGATCCAAGAAATGCTTGAAGATCATGTTCTCATATGCTAAAGATCAGTGACACTCACACAAACTGTCATTTTCAGTCTCCTGAAGATAGTGCTGTCTCAATAACCAACATTGTTCGGCACCATGAGACTGAATATCTGGCATCCCTTGAGGTTTCATCCTCTGTCCTATCTCATTGATTCTTATTTTGAAAAATTAAAGAAAGAGTGTTAACTTTCTCTGTATGCAGGCATCATATGTGAATTTACCTGACACCACTTTCAAGGTAACTTCTATTTTTCTAGATCTTTCAGCATACACGAGGTTGCATAATTTCATAGTTTGCATAGTGTATATATGATTATGCTGACCTTAGGTTAGGTAAATTATATCACCATCTTAGTGATACTGGAAATTTTTGAAATTGATCTATGCCATCTGAAGTATCCCAATACAATGAACCATCAATTTTGGACCTTATTTGCCATATCCATTAGGTCATCTAAATTATTGAAATAAATTATAATATCATTACAGTTTTTAACCACCTTTTATATAGTTTAATGTACCTATAATCTCATGTTTTTATGAAGGGGATTACTTTAAAGGGTGAAATATCAAACCTTAAGAGGTTTCATCATTGGTTTGAATATGTCAAGAGTTCATAGATATCTGAATTAGAAGAACTTTCTACAAATAGCAGTGTAAATATAACTATATAAATATATGTATGGAATGCTTAATGATGTATATGTTTTAGATTCTTAATGTCAATTAGAATATTAAATGATTGAAATCAAATTTCTTATATTTTTGTTGAAGAATTCGAGAGGTGCCTCATCCTTTGCTGGCGTTTAAAATTTGGTTTTGTTACTAGTAAGTTAATCTCCTCGTGCAGGAAAATAGCGTGCATGGCTTCCATCATGAAAAACTAATCCGTATCCTTTCTACTGATCATTAATTATGCTGTTGATAAAACATGTTTCTTGTTTGTTAAATGGTGGGGTTACTTGTTTGCTGAATATTTATATCACATCATATACGTCTAGAAGAGATCCTAATGCTGTTTTTCATGTCGATCATTTCTCTTCTATTCTAATCATTACTGCTGGTGCCAAAAGGCATACCTGTTTTCTCCATTTCTTTCATCTTTAGTAATTCTAAATTTTATCAATTCTAGTCTACCAACATTAATGATTTCTTTTTATGCTTTCATGTAGGATCTTAGAAGGAAACTTCCAGTTACTCGTACGTTATTCCCATGGCAGAATACTATGCAATTCAGCCTTACTAGAGATATAACAAAAGAAATGGGGATTGGAAAGTGAAGGTGCACACAGTGATGAGATGGCAATCTTTTATTTCCATTCAAACTGCAGAGTTCATTATATTGAAGTTCTGATTTTTTTTTCTTATTTTATTTCTCCAGATACAATAATTGTAAAGAGAGACATGCTTTTGTCACAGCTTGGCATATATCCATCCGTGTTTCACAAATATGTACAACTTTCTGTATTCTCCGTGTACTCCTTCACTTGTATATTGCACAATGTTTGGAAAGAAATCATGATGTCTTCTGCATTTTTGTTGTCTTGGTTTAGCGATGTCATATAGAAGTTCAGTGTTAAACTGATTCGGGAGGGTGGCGGGCGAGATCGGACAACCTCAACTGTGCTCTACAATCTTCCACTGTTATTGTGCTCGATTTTGTCCTTGAACAAAGACTGTATGTGTCAGCTTTACACAGCCTATATTATCATGGTAGATGATATCCAGAACCATGCCATAGAACTCATTTTTGACCATGTCAGAATGCTAATTGAGTTCAACCGCTATGCTGCAGACATTTCTTTTTGCTGTATGTATGAAGACATCACTGCTTGCACTAGAAGTAGAAATTTCGAAACTGTTTTATGATCATGTAGTTTCTATGGCATTCATTGAACCTAACGTACTCTTGGTGATGGCTTGCAACAAAAATAGTTGTCCACGTTGAATGAACTCCTCAGAACTTTGCCATTAGGGAGGGGGTTGCACAACTACAGTTTTAGAACAAAGTGAAGACATCAGACCTAAATAAAATTTGTGATAGAACTTATAGAAGTTATAGGTGATCTGGATCATCCTGATTATGATATCCAAAAAGGTTCCAGAAATAGATGTTATTTAATAGCCAGGATGTGCTTTAATAGTCTGATTTAAAAACCTGACGTAAGAGTTAGCATCTCAGGATCTCGAGGATATTTTTGCTTGTAGTGGATTAGGCTGTCTATATCAGCATGTTGTAATGAGTTCTTTTGGATCGTAGCAAAAAGATCATAGGTATAATTTAGTTCAGTTTTTAAGTATAACTTGATTAATTTCTATTTAATCAACCCAAAATTCTACCGATATAATTTAGTTCAGTATAATTTGATCAATTTTTATTAAATCAACCCAAGCTTCTATAGAACTATCAGGACATGCTTTTATCGTTTCCGATCATATCAGACAGGACTCCTTTCGTTACCAATCATTGTTTCATACATGTTGGATGCCACCATGGCTCAATCATACCTTAGTTAACCCAGATCAAAATTATTCATTTAAATGATGCGTTGCAACGAATCTTAACCTGTAGCAACATAAAAAAGGATGAACATAAAAGAGAGGATGCAGTCAGTAGTGGAGGGTCGAAGCTGTCTTATTGGCTGACTCAACTGTCACCTGGAGAGCGGGGCCCACCGCGCGAAGGTGAAGTCATGAATACCGCAGCAGTCCCTGCGGGGCCCGCCGGGGGAACCAATGCCGACATGCCACCGCACCCCGTGACTGTGGACCCCTTGAGATGCGGGGTCCCACGCGATACGGACCAACGGAGAGCGACTGGCTCCGATCGTCGACGGGCAGCTCTTAGCGTGATGAAATCTCGAAAATGGCCCCCCAAAAGTTTCCGAATTCCCTCCTTGTAATCAATGAGAACTCAGAAGGGATCGTTTATACGAATGACCCCGAAAAGAATGAATATGTCATCATCATCTCTCTCTCAGAGACGTATATGCAAAATGCTAAAGCATGTTGAGACATTTCTCTATCATTAAATGATGAGTTCAGACACCAAAGAAACTATCTCTTACTTGCTTTCATGTCATCAACATAGCTCATTAAAACGAAAAGGTCGCAGTAAGAAAATTAATACACATCGATGTACATATAATGATACTAGACCCTCCGCGTGACACCAAGGGCACTATGGTAATTTGGTCACGCCTCCGCCATCTACCGCTTCTAGTCGTCGGTGTCATCATCCCCGCCGAAGATGGAGAAGCGGTAGTAGAGGAGGAAGAGGATGAGCAGCAGGAGGAGCGCGACGCCGACGGGGGAGCCCCCGACGCGGTGGATGGAGTCGGGGGAGCCGGCGGCGAATATGTCCGAGAGGATGGCGCCACGGTCCGACGAGAGGAAGCGGATCACCAGAACGAGGAGGACGGGGAGGAGCAGCAACCCCGCGGGGCTCAGCATGTCGGAGATGGCCCCTGTTATGGCTTCCCCACCCCCGCCGACGAGGAACGGCACCGCCACCACCACCCCCACCACCACCGCCAGCAGAACACCATGAGGCGGACCTCCCTGCCCCTCTTGATCCAACATCAGTACGCCTCTCTTTCTCTGTTCTCTTCTCCTCCCTTTCCTGCACCGATCAACACATTTATGCAGTGAAGTCGGCCATGGACGACACGGTAGTGATTTGGGAGGTGGCAGATTAGGGGTTTGATTTCTTGCTTGGGAAGGGGAAAGAGGGGAGAAGGTGTTGTGATTTGGACATCGGTAGTAGCGAAAGGGTGGGCGTCCATGTGACGATCACATGACAACAGGGACGCGTGTGTCACGGCGATTGGACGTGGCCACCGGAACGGCGTGGTCAATCCCGGCCAATTTAGATTTTGTCTCTCCTCCTTGGTTGCACGTGACTAGAACGTGCTGGCATAGCTTTGGTAGGGTTGACCCAAGTAATTAGTAACGTAAGAAAATTTGAATATAAAGAGAATTATAGAATTTATATCACATAAATATATCCAAATATGTGTCGAAGTGATTTGGATTTGGATTTGGATTTGCATTTGGATTGGGACATTCCCGAGGGAACTTATGAGAATAACCTTATGTATGTTTTAATTATGGTAGGATGGATCATAGGGTAAATCAATATACTATGAGAAAACTTCATTGAATGCTTTCCCAGCTGAGCATCTCAAAACATGGTAGAAGGCTCCATCGGAGAAGATGAGGGAATAAACCATCAGAGGATGATCACTTGCGTTGCATAGTGCAGAAGCTCTACAGAATTTAAGGATGCCCTCGTTCGTACCCAACATGAGATTTTGGCTCCGGAGGAGAAGAGGGAGACCTTTTTTTGGTTTGAACGACTTGGAGAGTATTCACTTGACATGCCTTCACAAGAAGCATGAAATGATGGTCTCAGGTTAAGGCTAAAGCTAAGTGGATTAACGAGGGTGATGCAAAAACAGTATTATCACTCCTTGGTTTCCTAGAAAAGAAGGCAAAACCTGATCAATCATATCAAGTATAGCCCTTTGATCATTGCTGACTTAACGAACATTATAAATGCTTTTGTGTCCTTTTATTA
The DNA here is from genome assembly GCA_001649415.1 of Musa itinerans. Lineage (NCBI taxonomy): Eukaryota > Viridiplantae > Streptophyta > Magnoliopsida > Zingiberales > Musaceae > Musa > Musa itinerans. The sequence continues at coordinate 264,988 of LVTN01000306.1, forward strand.
CGATCTTTAAAGGGATGAACGGGGTACGAGTTCTTCACTATTTACTGGTTTGCGATCGCTTAGTGTATCTATTTACTGGATGCTCTTTGCTTCCCTTGGGTTGAGAAAGAGTCCGATTCTGGATGGTTTTATAGTTAAATCTTATCGTTTCTATTAGGAGCTTCTCTTCCTCTATGATTTAGGCTTTTCAAGATTTTTATGATCATTCTTGTCCTGCTTGGGTCAAAAAATTTAGTGTTTATTTCTAAATATAGAACCCCCATTAAATCAGAGTTTTTAGACCCATTTTGCATTGTAATGTTAATTATTGAATTCTTATCAATGTATTGGCTAATAGGATGAAGCCGTTTCTTGATACTCTTATTATCTCTCAAGAGTAATCTATATTGGTAGATTCATTTATGATAATACTTTTGTAATCTAATATATATATTTTTTCAATCCCAAGAGTCGATATCCTTTTGTTATGATTAAGAATGATTTGAAAAAGGTTTATAATAGGATTCTGTGGGATGTCATCTTATTTAGTATGAAACTTAGCTAGGTTTCTTGATAAGTTTATCTCTTCGATAAGGATATATATCTCTACCCCCACATTTGCTTGTCTAGTATCCTTTAAGGGGAGCAAGTGTATATGGTAAGGTGACTCTATTTATTCTCCGTATCTTTATATCATAGTTTCATAGATTTTATCATTCATTCTTAATGATGCATATGTTAGAGGTGCTATCTCTCTCTTTTATTTTAGGAAATCTTTTCAAATCTATCACTTATGTACTTCGATAATATTTTGTTTTGCTTTCGTGCAAATAAACATTTTTGCGATACCATTTAGTAAATTTTGAGCATACGAGTCCGTGATCAATAAGAGGGTGAATATGGTTAAATCGAATATATTTTTTCCTATGCATGTTAATAAGGATATCAAGAGGAAGATTTATACTATTTTCCAAGTTAGATAGGGTTACTTTCCTCTTAATGATGGCACTCTTTGCTAGTCATAGGTGCCCTACAAGTTGCTCATGTGAATGATGACATGTGTGACATGATACACACTCTTTTTGTTTATTACTATTATGATATTTTCTCATTTTATATTACTTGTTATATATATATATATATATATATATATATATATATATATTAGCTCCAATGGTTGAAACGCTTTTGTATAAGGTGATTGATCATCATGTTCGATGGGATTTGATCTACAGAATTCTTCTCACAAACATGATGATCTGCTTCTCCAATAGTAATAGACACCATTATGCTTGATTCTATTATGATGTGACTGTGTAATAGGATCTGATCATGATAAGATCACGATAATGAGATCGATTTGCTTTTAAATACATATCCTAAATAATCCCTATCATAAGTTACTCAGAGAGGAACATTGAGATAACCGGATAAACTAGTGTACTATATACCTATCTATTTGATGGAGACGACTGGTCTCATAGCTACTCGTGTGGGGATACTAGGGATACAGTGTAGGTGCTCATTGGAGAATGAGTTCACTGATTGATCCGCTAAGTAAATGTTGGATGGTTGATGATATCTCATTGTCAAACAACGATTTCATCGTCCTAGCAGTATATCTGATCCTTAGACTTGAGACACAAAGGATATCTTATATGAGTACTTTACTTTTTGATACCGGACTTATAGGTCTAGAAGTTTTAGATTTAGTACAACCAGTTATCGGGAGTTACAACCAACCTTCCGAGGGTTATTGAGTGTTGATAGAGGATCATCCACTCTCGGTGTTATGAGAGGAATATCCCATATATTTTTGCTCAGACAAATCCCTAGCTAGAGTCATTCGGATTGAGAGAATCCGATTAGAGCGAGACTGGAGTAGAAACCATATGGGCCTGACAACACCATGCCCGGTATACGGTCTCTAGGATATTATATAGATGAGGGACTATAGGTATATGGTAACTGAGGACACATAGATCCAAAAGATTGGATTCCCCTGTATTATTTGGGGGCTGTGGCGTAGTGGCATAATACGTCCGTAATCGATTAGTCGAGTGAATTATTATGAAGATAATAATTCACTAAGCTAGAAGTTCTAACATGTATGACTCACAGCCAGTTTGATATTGGGCCTAGAGGGTCACATACATATGGTAGGTATTACGATGAGTAGAGGTTCAGATATGAGATATCCGCTAGTGCCCCTACCTTATTGGATATCTAGTAAGCTCCTGAATTATTGGATCCTATGAATGAGATTCAATAAGAGTCAATGAGAGATTATTGAGTAGAGATCCATTAATATAAAAGGCTTGGGTAATTGGATGGAGATATAGTATCCCAATAAAATATGATAATACTAATGCTATTTGTTTAACAAAAAATCTCATTCAACACTTGAGAACTAAACATATTGATATTAAGTATCATTTTATTAGAGATCATGTTAATAACCATGATATATCTTTAGAATTTATTGATACAAAATATTAATTAGTTGATATTTTTATAAAACCATTGAATGAGGAACAATTTTGATTTTATCATAAGAGAATTAGGCATGTTAAATCTTCCTAATGCATGAATTCCTCTTATACATATTTCAGATTTCTCGGTTTTTCGTAACTTGAGTTTTCTTTTTAAATCGAGATTGTTTCCTATCATTCATTATTCTTGCTATTTACAAAAGAAGAGATTTGATTCATGGACTTTTGGTATTCACAACTTGATCTTTTATTTTACATTTGATGATCATGAATCCTTCCTCTTTCTATTTGCAAAAGTAGAGCTTTGATTCATAGACTTTCGGATTCATGACTTAATCTTTCTTTCGTTCATGTGATGGTTGAAATTTTTGCACCGTTGATTTCCTATGATTCTCTTGAGTTTTCATGACTTGAGTCTTTTCATTTTTTATAAAAAGAAGACTTGTCAAAATGATTCATAATATTTCATATTCATAACTTGATATTTCAGATTCATGTGATGATTGAAATTTTTGCACCATTAAATTCTTCCCCTCTTCTTTTTTTTATAATGACAAAGGGTAGAAAGAGAAATGCTATCTTATACATCTCAAGAGAACCAAAAGGGCTAGCTTGCCCACCTCAAGAAGTAAAACTTGCAAATATGCACATTTCAAAAGAGAAGCAAGAATTACTTGCACATTTTAATTAGCAGCAAATATTACTAACTTTCATATATCTAATATTTGCTAGCTTTAATATTCTAAAGTGATATAAAAATTGCTAAATTACTAGCTTGTATGTTTTAAAAATTATTAGTTGTATTTTTCTCCTTTTTGTTGATGACAAACAGGAAGAAATAGTGATGAATGATTTGAAAATTTTATTGTTTTGATATCATGCATGTTACAAGTGATGATGAGTTGTAATTATGCATGTTATACTTTGATGATTTGAAACTATGTTTAAATGATGGCGTACAATGTATTAAATTTTGAAATGATATGTTACATATGATCAAAATTGTTTCACTTGAATTCAAAGGTTATTATTCCTTTCGAATTCAAGTTTGTTTTATTTTGTTATGACATATAGATACGAGGATTTAAGGTTAACTCTATCAATTAGCTGTCATCATCAAAAAGGGGGAGATTATTGAATCTTGGATTTTGAGAATGAAATCAATTGATGAATTTATGATCTAATCCATGTTTTAAGGAAAGTGATGCAGGATTAACTACGATTATAAAAAGTCAAAATAATTAAAGCAAAAGAATCATAAGTTGGGCCGGAGTCAGAGATTGGGCATCAGGCCGGAGGAATCGGATGTTGCACCAAGATTGGATGTTGTGGGAGTCAACATGCCGATAGATCGGGTGATATGCCATAGGTTCGGATGATGCATGGAAAGTTCGCTGGGAGTTTGGATGAACAAATGATGTGTCGGATAACGTTGCTTCTTATTTTGTGATTGTTTAAGTCTTAATCATCGTAGTTAGATCTTAATTTGAGTTAGGTTTGGGTGTAACTCGAATTAGGGGTGAATTGGGCCTACTGTTTGGCTCATTTAGTAACCTGAAGCCATGTCAAGCGGTGGCACTACTAGGACTAGTGGTGGAATCGCTTGAGGCTCAACCTCCCAAAACTTGTCTGGGCGGTGGTATCGCGAGAGCCCAGTCTCCGAGACTCTGTTAGGCGATCATACCACTCAGACTGATGGTAATACCGCTAGTTGTCAGGGTAGTAGGCGGTGGTACCGCCTAATACTAGTGGTGGTATTGCTAGTACCTCAAAAACTCGGGATGAGACACTTTTTGGCTCAATTTTTGAAGTCATTTGGGGCCTACAAATACCCCAATCTTTTCTGCTTGCCAAAGCACAAAAAGTGAACAAAATCCTTGAGATTCTAAGTTGTAGAAGTCTTGAAAAAGTGCTAGGTGGCCTCCTCCTCTTCTTTAAGATTTGTGATAATTCTAAGAGATGTGTAAGACTTGTAAATGTTATCTCTTAAACCAGTGAAAAGGAAAAAGAGTTGTAAGAGGGTAGTTGATCTTCGCCCGTTGAAAAAAAATTGATAGCAGAAGCTAGTTGCCTCGACGGAGGAGGAATCGAGAGTGTACGTAGGTCATGACGACCGAACTACTATAAATCTGGTGTGCTCTTTTCTTTTGTTGTTTACCTTCATTGCCTTCTTATTTAATTGTCTACTACTTTTACTTACACTCTTATGAACGTTTTTAAGTTTAAACACATCTTCGTTACAGGCTTTATCAAACGTAATTTTTTAAAATCGTCGAAAGTTTATGATAGCACTAATTCAACCCCCCCCCCCTCTTAGTATCATTCACAATCCTAACAATGACCTTCCTAGGTAAAACACATCTCTCTTATACATGTTATTTTTGATTTTATGATTTTTGCACACCAGTATGACGATAAAATATTTTTATGAAAATCTAGGATTTCGTTTTTGTTCTTTAACTGCATATATGATGTTGCCTCTCAGATTTTTCTACGAAAGATTAGATTTTGAACTACGTGTATTGTGTTTTAGAAAGACTTTTGCCGTCAAAATTGTTTTACCTATTTAGAAGTTGTTTGAGTATATATATAACCATTCCCAAATATACAGGGAGAAAAATGAAATTATCAACTGGTTGGCCAGATATGCTAAGAAGTCTCGGTCTTTTGGACAGAGAAATAACCCTCGCAATTGACTTTTTTATTCTACAAACATCTTTTTAATACTTTGATATAGTTAATTTAATCAATTGGTTTTGAAAAAGAAAAACATAGGAACTAAATCCTTAAAACATTAGTATCGCAGTACATTCTAATCCATATCTTATGTAAGTTGAAAGGTCAAAACACACATGGATTTGATAATCCGATCCAACAACTCTATGGATTCCCATCGGAGATTGATTCCTCTAAATGTGCAAGCAGAATATCTCATGATGCCAAATCCACATGATAACATAATTCATTTTGTGAAACAATTAACATGTTCACCATATCTAACATGATTACATAACCTAAACACGATATACATATATATATATATATATATATATATATATATATATA
>LVTN01000306.1:274554-315568 GCA_001649415.1 Musa itinerans
TATATATATATAATTTATTTGATAGCGATAGCATACATTGTCCTATATATAAGATTAACAATGTGACACACTAAATGATTTGGGCTTGCATTCATGAGTTGGTGTATTAACATTTAAGAAGGGAGTAATGTAACCTAATGCATTGTATCCCGTATTTGAAGGGTTTTGATTCGGGGACCCAAACTAAAAGGTAGGATGATTTTGGCTGGTCCAATTTGACTATTAAATCAGACATATAAAAATAAAAATAAAAATAATAATAATTAAACCCATTTCGATCGATTAATTATTTTATGAACAAGATGATTCAATTAACACTCTTAAAATGATACAAAATCCATCTCGACCTATTCGTAACATCGTTATAACAACGAGGATATATAATATTATCTTTTGGAGTATGGCATATATATTGGATCGCATGACTTTCTTAGTGGGATCGAGAACAAATCCTAGAAGTCGTGTGATTCAAACATGAGATGGTAGGCATCGGAAATATGTTAATTGCACTCCGCAAAAGCTATAACAAGAGAGAGAGAGATCATTCATGATCGAAGATAAGCTTATATGGTGATACAAATTTGTTTACTTGTCCTATCACTCTCTTTCTAATCATTCTACGTACCTCAAGTTGTTGCTAGTGCCCCTTTTTAATTTTATTTTTTGTCTTTGGTTGCATTTGTTCATGTGTCCTTCGGATCGTTCTCCTCTCTATAACTTATGTTTTCTCCCACAAGAACAACATTCAGTGCAATTTTTGTTAGTTTCAAATTAGAAAAAAAAAAGAAAAAGTAAAATAACTTTTATACGAAAACTATTGTTATAGGAAAACAGTTTTAAAAAATCATATAACAAGTTTTTTTTATCTCAATTTGCCCACCCAAATAATACTAGGACTTATGATAATAGTCATGATCAAAAAATTACTGTAGATAAACCATATAAGAAAGATGGAGAAAATGAAGGAGAAACAAAATGCTAGCAAATATAGATGGAGGTAAGAGAAGACCGGTATAGTTCCATGTTACTAAGGGTGTTTATATAGTTGTTGCTCAGCCAGTCATGTGCAATCAGTCACTGCTCAGTTTGTTCAATGCTCGATCTATGTTGCTCGGCCAGTCCAGTCCCTAGTGCTTGAGCAGTGTTGCTCGGCCAATCATGTGCAATCAGTCACTACTCAGTTCGTTCAATGCTCGAGCTACATTGCTTGGCCAGTCCAGTCCCTAGTGCCCGAGCAGTGTTGCTCGGCCAATCATGTGCAATTAGCCGCTTCTCAGTTCATTCAATGACCGAGCAGTTGCTCGGCCAAACATGGGCCCAAGTGATGCTGCTCGGCCAAGCCAGTGCTCGAGCAGTGCTGCTCGAGCAACGCAGCTCGGTTCAGTCATGTGCAGTAAGTCACTGCTCGATTTAGTCATATGCAGCAAATCGCTACTTAGTTCAGTCAAGATCCGAGCAACTGCTTGGCCAAACATGGGCCCAAGTGATACTGCTCTTGGTTTAGTCATGTGCAGCAAGTCGTTGCTCGGTTCAGTTGAGATCCGAGCAGTTGCTCAGCCAAACATGGGCTTGAGTGATGCTGCTTGACCAAGCCAGTGCTTGAGTAGTGCTGCTTAAGCAGCGCAGCTCGGTTCAGTCATGTGTAGCAAGTCACTGCTCGGTTTAGTCATGTGTAGCAAGTTGTTGCTCAGCCAAACATGGGCCCGAGTGATGTTGCTCGACCAAGCCAGTGCTCAAGTAGTGTTGCTTGAGCAGCGCAGCTTGGTTCAGTCATGTGTAGCAAGTCACTGCTCTGTTTAGTCATGTGCAGCAAGTCGCTGCTCGATTCAGTCGAGGCCCGAGCCACTGCTCGGCCAAACATGGGCTTGAGTAATGCTATTTGGTCAAGCTAGTGTTGCTCGAGCAACATAGCTCGATTCAATCACGTGTAGCGAGTCACTGCTCGATTCAATCGAGGCTCGAGCCACTGCTCAGCCAAACATGGGCCTGAGTGATGCTACTCATCCAAGCTAGTGCTGCTTAAGTAGCATAGCTCGGTTCAATTATGTGCAGCAAGTCATTGCTCAGTTCAATCGAGGTTTGAGTTGCTGCTCGGTCAAACAATGCTCGAGCCACATCTCGCAACCAGTCCAATGTCCGAGTCACATCCCGGCTTGTCCAATGTTCGAACCATGCCTCTCGGACTAAGCCATGCTGACTCCTCAATCGTAAAAGTTCACCAACACCTATCATTGTGTAAAATAATATCACCATAGGGAAAAACAACCAAAGCTAAACACTTATCACACAAAACTTGTGTTCTTTGGCTATAACCAACATATGCTCGATGTAAGTTTGTTTCCTATGATTTTAACACCTATTCCACCTGAGTGATGGATAGACATATGTTTTACTACCATAATTATCAATAAATCGAGATCATTCATTCCACCTAAGTGATTGGATTTTGGTGTACACACACTAAAAAAAGTTCTCTTTATTTTATTTTCTTATAAAAGCATTTTAATATTTTTTCAAATAAAAATTCACATGCTGCACTTAGATAAAGAAATCATATTCCATCTGCTCTCTTTCTCAGAAAGTTAGTAGTATTTTGAGAATTTATATTTTATATTATTTTTAAAAATATATATAATCGTCATTTTCAAAAATGGGTCCCACCCGATCGATTCACCTACGTCAGCGCCACGTTGGTAACGGATCATATGTTTCAACCGCGCCGCCAAACACAGGAGAAGATTCTCGAAGTGGACCCGCCGCTTTCCGCAACCAATGGGAGGTCCTCTTCCTGTGTCTGGTCACCGCCCAATGCGGCGCTCGGCCACCCTACGCGGTGAGCCATCCTAGCTTCACATGCTGGTGACGACACCCCGCCCTGTCCTCTGCTATCCTCCTCGGCGTGAAGCTTCTTCGGTCCGCTCTCTCCCTCTTTCTAATCTCTCCTCGTTTGTTCCAACATATCCACGAAGAGAGGGACAGAGCGATGGCGGAGGAGAGCAAGAGCGGCGGGGGAGGGGCAGCGCTGGTGGCGGCAGCGCCTGCGTCGCCGAAGATCGTGCTGAAGAGCATCGACATGAGCGAGAAGATGCGGAACGACGCGATCGACTGCGCCCGCGCCGTACGCCTCCTTTGATCTCGCCCCCTTCGTTCCGTTTCGTCGGTCGGAGGACAACTTTGCTCGCGGATCATTGATTTCTCCTTTGATTCGTTTCTTCGTGATCTTGTTGTTGCGATCAGGCGTTCGAGAAGCACCGGTTGGAGAAGGACATCGCCGAGTACATCAAGAAGGAATTCGATAAGAAGTACGGGGCAACGTGGCATTGCATTGTTGGTCGCAACTTTGGTACCCATCCTTTCCTTTTTCCCTTCGTATTTTGTCTTCATTCTTACCTTCTGAACCTAAGAATCATTTTCTCGAATTTTCTGTTCATCTTTTAGTTCACATTTTGGTTTATTTCGTAGAGATAAACCCGTAGAATATTGGAGTGATAGCTGATCGATTGGTCAGGCCAAATTGCAAGCAGTTTTAGTTACGGACATTTGAGAACTTTGATGATAAACATGCGATAATGCTGATTTCTTCCTCAGATTGTACTTAGCTGTAGATTGTGGCCGCAGAGTGATGTCAGAGATACTGATTTAGCTGCATTGGTTGTGAGGATGAACATTAATGATCGGAGAATTAGTGAAGCATTATAACGATGTTAGTTAGAATACGATGTGGTTTTTGCCTTTGGATATTGCGCCATTCTGAGCATAAATGAACTTATAGATAAGCATACGAAACTTCAGATTGCAGAACTTTTAAGATCTCTATCCTAATATTAAGAAATGGGGTTAAGCAATTTAGTGCTGATTCTTGCTTACAGTTATTCCAGAACGTGTCTGGTTGCAAGTTTGCTAGAATATTTTTGACTGAAAGCTTGCCTCACCTTTTGACATGTCGCTAGTTTCCATGTTGGTTCTTCAATATATGTTCATTTTTACTCATCTCATATCAGTTGTACACAAGTTTTGCTGATTATGAGTATCAGAGCACAGTTACCAAATGGTTTGATTGCGTACTGGTAATAATTTTCCAAGTCAGTTTTTACTTTGTTAGTAGTGAGCTTGGTTATTTCTAGTTGGCAGCAGCGAATATTTTGAACTTGAAATCTTCCAGCTGACCAGCATATCACTATAGGTCTTCTGATATGCAGAAGCAAGCCAAAAGCAAACCCCCTGTACCTCTACTTTTTACAGAGGAAAAAGAGAGTTGGTGCATTGCCCCTCCAAATCACATGCTTTATGTTATTTCTCATTATAATACTTATTATTTTGTGGCCCTGCATCTATAGATAAAGTCTATCTTAGGTAGTAATGGAATCCAGGGTTCGTTCTCTTGAATTGATTATCTTGCACCAAAGATCATCCTTCCAATATTACAATTTGGGTCTATCCTCTAACTGAACCCTAATAAGTAGGCTTCTGCATGTTTTACTCCAGTTTATTTCATTACAATAATTTATTAGCTCTAAAACTTGAGTTTAATATTCTTCCTTTGTGGACCTCTTTGTTTATATACTCTATTGAGTCCTTTTATTATAGTCTCAGTCAGTCTCATGTATGAGTTTTTTTGCTGTGTCATCAAGGAGACTCGGATGGTTAGCTGATAAGTGTAAAGGGATTTCCTTTTTGTTTACATACTTTGATTACATATTCGACCTATTGTGCTAAGTATATAGGAGATTTATTATAGGTCATGGGGAAAAATCACACCTTTTTTTAAGCTCCCTGTCCTGATTTGCTTAGTTAATTGGCAACCTTCATTTTTTACTTTCAAAAGAGTATACTCGGTTCATGAAGTTCCCTCTAATGTGGGATTTTGGGAGGGGTACACAGCCTTACAGAGAGGTTATTTCTGTGGCTGGAATAAAAAATTCATAACAACTGGAAGTCAAGCAAAAAAATAAAGGTGGTGGGATGCATGATGCTCTTGCATATATATTTGGTGTCTAGAGAGAGTCAATAAGCATAGCATTATACTTGTAAGTAGAAAGATTGCTAGCCTAGAAAAACTTCTTTCTTGATTTGAGCATTAGTCACCTAGGTTGCCATTGTAATCGTAGTGATTAATCATAAATGTGCTATCTTTGATAAATGCTTCTGGATTACATATAAACTTAGGGTATTAATTGTAATTAATGTTTAGTAGCCTAATGCCTCCTCCCCACCCCATAAGCCCCATAACTTTTCAGTGTAACATCATTTTTACCTGCATAAGATGACATGAAGTGGGACTATCCTGACCTGTTTACCTGTGATATGTATCTCTTGGTTGTGTGACTATGAGTTGTTGAGTGTATTATAGAAGTCCTGGATCACCCATCCTATTAGTGTTGCACTGAACATATGACCATACAGGTAATTTCATTCTAATGAAGGGTACTTAAGAATTCATACACATTTTCATGATAGTAATTGTTTGCAGCTCAGCTCATTTATTCCTCTAATAATACTTTTCATGCTATACTTATTTCCTATGTTTATATTACAAATGGAGGGAATTATCAACGTTGCTTCCATCCATTGTCTTCTGTCTACTGCATTTCTTGATCACTTTGTTGCACTACAGCAAACTTTTTCCATCCCGTGCCACATTTGATGTGTTTCATTTATTTGAAGGGAATATATTCAGTTGAAACAGTTGATGCAAAATATTAGCTGAAGGTTTTTTGTCTCTAGGATGTGAGGCCGTAGAAAACTTGATGCTGCATCTGTGTATTGTGGCATGCAGATCATTTTAGACTGTCATAGCCATAGACATTTTTGCTGCTGTTTCTGTTCAATTTGCTAATTGCAATATACCGGTGCTGCATGACATCATTGTTCAGATGTTGCATGTTTTGGACACCATATTATAATGGTACATTGATTTATGAACAAGGATAGCTAAATCAGATTGGTTGATGGAAGTTGGTGGAAGAATAATTTAAAAATCTAACAAACAGATTTAAAAAACATAAAATTATGCTGATTTTTCAAAGATTTAAGTTTCTGTAAAAATAATTAAGATTCTAAGGTGATCAGGCCAATTTGGTTAGTGATCAGCTAGTGCCAAAAGGAATCTTATCAAAAAAGAGAACAATATCTAGTGCATGTATAGCAAAGTACTAAATGAATGAGTGATGGTTTGTGGGATTTGCTGTCCTTGGAATGTTGCCCTATAGTCAATGGGAATAGTCATTCAGAAATTTTTAAGAGGCTAGCAAGATGGTGAGACTCTTAATTTAAGATTGATCAAGGAGTGTGCAATAATAATCTTTTGGTTGCTCTTTTTTGTTGGATAGGACTTTGAAAATTTTCTTTCCATTTCTAGGTAGCCAACTTTTTATATTCTCTAGTTGTGAAGTCTTCCTCTTATGACTATGCATCTGATTTGTGGAGTTATAGATCCATATGTTAATCATTCAGTTCTTCATAATTAAATTGTAATCCCTAAATGGTGAACTGACTAATTCTTCTCTTGTCACACTAGAAAATGCACAAAGCTAATACCATGTCTCTGCGATTGAACCATGATAGTGAATGTTTTACATTCTAGGTTTTATAGAATCTAATATAATATTATTCACCTGAAATGCACACACAATACTTTGGAATTATACGATTAGATTTTGCATATAGCAATTTGGGCTTATGCCTTGCCATTTTCTATTTCTTGATAAAGAAATACCACTTTCACAAAATTTGGTTTGAAATAAAAATGCTAGAACAGTTTCTGAATTCTTGTCATATATTGTCTTTTGATCTATAATCTTGTTAATGTCGAGAAGTTTAAAAAAGAAATTAATTGGTGCCTCGTGTTCTATTATTTTATCATTAATGTGGAAAAATCTATGGCCAAAAGTTTCTAAATAGAATTTTTCTTGGCTCTTGTTTTTGCCATTTGGTTGCTTAAGTTAGAGATACATATGTGATTTTTAAACCACACTATTCTCACAATAGTAATTGTTTAAGTTTTGTTATAATTATCATTTTCTATGGCAGAACACTTTGTCTATCTTTTGGATGGTATTTTTTGGTGTCACTAAGAATTTATTGTTTTGAAGAGAAAACAAAGGATTTAAATCTCGGTTTGTTACCTGTTTCAGTATTCTATCGGACTGGTTTATTAATGGTATACTGGCCAGTTTACTGACTCAAATTTTCTGGTGTCACAAAAAAATGCTGGCTATTACCGGTCAGTGCTGGTCCATGGTCGGACTGGTGCCACGGCGAATCCTTTTTTCTCCCCAAGATTTGCTGTACTGTGCTATTTGTCTTGTGTTGTGTTGCTATTCCATATCGATATACATGCTTCATAATTATGTTTCTTGTCCGGTGCATTCGTATACCATATCTCTTGCCTTAAGCTGGCTTCCTATAAGTTATCCTTCCTCCTAAATTCTTGCTACTTTGTTGCTTTCCAAAAGTGAAAGTTGAAAAGTTTTTGATGACTTTGTCGGAGAATCATGCCTTCAGATTTGTCCCGCTGTAGTACTCTCCACCATAGACAAAGGATGACTTGAGTCCTCACTCTTTTTAACATCGTTTCAACTTCTTGTGGGTTATGTTATATACCCTTTCATTGGTGTTTGATGAGGTATTTGTGCAAACTATTTTAGGTTAATGAATTTTATCTGGAAGTAAGTGAAGTCCATATAAGATGTGTATCAATCTGGCAATTCGTGTTATGCAGATACATCAGCATTTGATTTTCCATTCATCTTTTCCTGCATTCTCACCGCAAGTTTCTCAACTATGTAAAGCAATTCTTTTTAATTTGGTTTCTGGCTGTGCAGGATCATATGTAACGCATGAGACCAACCACTTCCTTTACTTTTATGTGGATTCGAAGGCTGTCCTTTTGTTCAAATCTGGATGACTACGTGAGTGCTTCCCTCTAATCTGATGCCTGTACTATACTCCGCCGGATCTTTGGCTTGTCTATCTTATTTAGGATCGTCTACACGGCATGTATATCTTGGCCCCATCTGCATTTTCAACTTAAACTTAGACTCGAATAATGTATTAGTTCATGATCTATCATATCTATCAGCAAGAATATCCTAAACTTGATTGAAGTTTGTCTTTGTGGATAGTAGCAAACAAGGCTTCTGTGGGCAGTGAAAAATATGAGCAGAGAGTTACAACATTCCATGTGAACCAAAAATCATCCTCATGCTATTTTAACATAATTCACCTATTATCTATCATCCGAGAAGTACGACCCAAAATTATCCCATAAGAAGAAGTGGACGCAAGTAAATCTTAAAGACTGTAAGGAACGAGGAGTAAGGTGAAAACTAGAGCTGTTGAAAATATTTAAATATGAAAAAAAAAGATGGAGATTGACTAAGAAGAAGTAGTGTATCATTTTCGATCACCACCATGTAATTGTATATGATATAACCTTGACTTGGAACTTGACAATTAACCTTCCCTTCTCTGTTCCAATCCATTTATCAATCAACTCCTCCCAACTTTTTTTGTTATCTGTGAGCTTCAATATTGAACACATTGGTTGAGGATAATGACATCAACCACAACAATCTTTCCATGTTGCATAACTATTTCCCGTGAATGAAGAGGTAATGCTATCATTTGGTCGCACATCCTCGTGCAATAAAAATACTAGTTTTAGCTCTAACTCTTTCCTGTTCATTAAAGAAACTTACGCGAGTGACTCCACAGGCTTTTCCTGCACCCTAGGTTATGCAGATTCTTCTGCTGTAATTTGGATTCCATGGAGTGTCAAAAGGCTTGTTTCATGTTGAATAAACATCTAAGCAAGCATTCACAAAAAAGATGATGACCTTTTTATATACCTTTTTCACACTCCTTTTCTACATCGAGATCTTTGTAGAAATTACAAGAGCAGCACACTGTTTCTAGCACACCACTAAATATATAGATGCAGATCTCATGGATCTCCTCGGCTATCTATGTCACAGGAGAGACACAGTAGCTATTAGAAGAAACTATGTGCCAAACGAGAGGTGATTTAGGTAAGCCCACGAAAAGTTTCCTAGTGTCGCTGCTTGAGGACAGCAGACTCCACAACCAAAACTCCATTAAACTGCTTTGCAGCTTGGATGCTGTCGAGCATTGGCTCTTTCTTTGGAGGAGTGTTGTGGTGGTGAAAGCTGCGATGTAGTAGCGGCCTTCCTCTCCTGCCCAAGTACACCTCTATCATGTCAAATGCTTCCCTGCCCACCCTGTCGAGGACAGTCGACTTGCTGGGTTGCTGCCGCTGAACTTGTGGCGCCATGAGGAAGTGGAGGTCTCGAGGAGGTGTGCTTGCTGGGTTGCTGCTGCTGCTGCTGAACTTGCTGTGCTGCCCTTGAGCTTTTATAGAGTCTTGTGCCCTTTGTTGACTCAAGTCATTGATATAGGAATCTGGCTTAATATCTTCCCTGATCTCTTTTGAGAAGGACAAATAATAAAGACGGCATGTGGCAAGTGTTGGCATCTAATACTATTCTCAAATCTAACAAGGAAGAAGATATACCATGGAGCTTGGTAGGACTGGTAGATATCCACTCACATTTTAGCCATATGATTATTTTAATTGATGTAGTGAAGTAAATTTTACTAGAAAAGGTTTTAAGTAACTTTTATGTAGATTTATTCTTCTAAAGACTGGTTAAGAATGTCTTTACCATATCCAACTTTTTGAATGGAGCACTAACGCAATAAGCGCATGCTTTGAAGGTGAGAAGCAAAAGGTGGCCGGCCGATTGGGTTGTGTGCAACAGCAGACGAAGGGTAAAACATGTATCCCAAATTAGATCAAATAAATAAAATGAGGAAGAAGAAATTAAAATAAAGGATGAACTGAAAAGGAAGGCAGCATATAACAAAGATGAAACCTAAACAAAATATATAATATACTCTCTCTCTCACTCTCTCTCTCTCTCTCTCTCTCTCTCTCTCTCTCTCTCTTCTACTTATGATTTCTATAAGCAATATAAATAACTCAAGTTTGACTTATATCCAATCAATAAGGTATATAAAAAAATACCTTAACTTACCAATGAAACCAGAAGTTTATGGGAAAAAAACTAGGGTTTAATGCTTGAAGAGTAAAATAATATATGTTATTAAAACACTAGTTTGTCATAAATAAAAGATTTACCAAATGAGAACTGCAATCTCATTCAATAAAATATATACCACAAGGACAATTAAGAAGACCAATACAAAAGAACTAGAGCTACAGTGTCCAAGACAGTCCATTTAGTTTTCCACTGATTTGTAGAATTTATAAAGACAACAACAACAGCAAAGATGCATTTGCTGAAAGTGAGAGCAAGGAGAAGATAAAAGTTCAGAATATAATTTATTGTATATCTGAAATAGGGTGTTCTTTTACCAGTTTCATTCCTGCATAATTTTCTGTTTCTGAATGGTATATTTGCAGTGGAGGCTTCTGTGTGATACCACCACCATATACTTGTGGATACCTAAATAAAATTCTTAATTTACCTTTGCAAAAATATAGAAAAGCTATACACTGTTATAGAGGAGTTGTGACATTGGAGGACATATAGGCAAAATTTCCTGTTGGCATCTGATGCTTTTCCAACATTATTACGAGAGGAATTTTTTCTTGCTAAACAAGTACAAACAAAGAATAGGTGGAGCTCATGGTGAACAGTGGATTTGTACAAATCATTGCCCTATGACAAACAATCAAATGCGAAGTACAATCTGCATTCTAGTGGCTTGAGCAGTTTGAATCACCTGTAGGAGAGCTACATGTAGCACTAGAGAAATCCACCAGCATTATTCTGTCTTCAGTGAGGCTGCTTTAGAATATCTCAGAATGAATGATGCTTTGGCATCAGAATGAATCCGTTACTATCCTATAAGCGAACTCAGATGCTTTGGGAAATCTTCTAACACTCTTAACAATTTATTCTTACATCGAGAGTGACTTGAAACAACTTGCAAGTGTTTGATGTGATAGAGGTGTGCCTACCGCATGAAGCCACACAAGTTTGTAGAGAGCAATTGTACGTGATAAGAATCATTAACTTAGCACCACATGTGGATGGATGTTCTTGCTGTCGAAGAAATTTCTAAGCATTCGAGTGGTGATATTTTGGTGATTGAAAATGACCACTTTGATTGCTAAAAAGGGTTGTATATTTATTCAATGTTTAAGTCATTCCAACTTTTTCTCATTTTGTTCTTTTCAAAATAATTTTAGTGGATTAGTGACGTGGGTTTCTAAATGTTATACTGTAGTCTTTTCCTTTACGTTCAATCTTTTAAGTGTGAAAAGTGTTGATCTTGATAGGAAGAGAGGATAGAGTTATCAAATAGAGGAAGAGTAGGACAAGCTTCAATCTTCTATATTTCTCTCAAGAAAACTCTTTATAATTTCAAAAACTCTATCTATCATGATCAGGGTTTATATAGTTCCCAAAGATACATTATACTAATTGTATTCAAGATGAATCATTCTCTTTCAAGAAACATTTTCAAGAACCAATAACCAATTTGACTTATTCTTCCATAGACTTTTAATATATTTTTTAATCTCTTTATGACACTTGAACAAGTTTAATTCTAACAAAAAGAAAAAAAATACTGACTAGAATCATTTTGGATTGATGATGAACTTGGATTCGAGTTTAATTAATGTTTTAAGATTGCCACTTGACAACATCCTATAGCAGTTAAGATCTTATTTCCTACATTAACAATAAAATAAATAAATAAAAGAGAATATTATAAGAATCATTATCTTGCAAGAAAGGAAGGACATCATGCGCATGGTAGGAAGATTATTTTACAAGACTACTCTATAAGTTTATCGATACATTATATTAAATCATCCTAATATGATTTTTTTTTCTTTCTTATTAGTTACTTTCTTTTTTTCTTATGTTTGTGAACTATATAAGGAGTGAAGTACGTGATCATCAGTTTTTGAATGAATAATAGTTTTATTTTTTATAAAATATGTAACTAGTGCTAGACTATATTTTTTCCTATGATGTGAGTCAGAAAGACTCGAAGCAAGTCTAAGATTATCTCTTACCTTCCTTTCTTCTCATCTCCTCTCCTCAGCCAATTTGTAACAAAGAAGACCCTTTGATCGATCGCTCAACATCATAATCTCTTATCTTCTTTTCTTCTCTTTTGTTCAATTAGATGTTCAAAGTGCTCCTCCTTAACCATCTAGGTACGTGTTGAGCTCCAAACATTTATTATTTATTGGCTAAATTAATATTTCTATAAAATCAAGTTTTTCTCGTTTTTTCTATCTATGTTTTCGCTATCTTTTTATTTTTTATCCATCCTACCAATTCTCCCATCATGTTAATCATTGCTTTAGGGTTGATTATTTGGTATTTCTACCATGTCTTTGTAAGCATCTTTTGATTGATAGATGAAGATATTAGCTTTTTACGCAGTCCCAATAAAAGGTTTGAGTCCTTTCAACATGAATTACTTGACATCAAAGTTTACCTAGACACCTTAATGACTACCATAATCTCTTTTGGTGAGAGAAAATATATTGAGAAAGTTACAACTATAAAGATCCTAATCCAACTCAGGCTAACAAAAAATAACAATCCTATAAATTACTACAGAAATCACTGACAATATTTTAAGTATAAGCCCGACATAGCAGATGAAATCATTCTATCATTTATTCATCACAGTTTCTCAAATTTCAAAAGTTCTATTTTCAATATTTCTATCTATGATGATGAAAAACCAAAACCATCACTCTCTCTCTATCTCTCTCTCTCTCTCTCTCTCTCTCTCTCTCTCAACCATCCTCCATCAGAACTCCAAATATATTGTCGTATATTATACAACCTCTCTAAATATATAATTAATTAACGTGGATTTATTTGTGTTGTTGCAGGTATTGCAGAACGATTCGTTGGTTGCTGTGGAGGCAATGGTCATGGGTGCGATGAGACTGGACCTGTTTGCAGCAATCCATCAACCTATGCCTCTTGGGAAGGATTCCACCCAACCGAGGCATTTTATCATGCCGTTTCTGATGGACTCATCGGCGGGCCATTTGCTATTCCTTTGTTGAACCAAACCTGCTCAAAGCATGCTCAGAAGAGAGCAGCTTACACGTTGCATTATTAGCCATGACACATGATAAGTAGACCAACAAGAGATGCGAAGGCTGTAGTTCGCTGAGAGAATAAGATGCTCAGA
This sequence comes from Musa itinerans, assembly GCA_001649415.1. Classification (NCBI taxonomy): domain Eukaryota; kingdom Viridiplantae; phylum Streptophyta; class Magnoliopsida; order Zingiberales; family Musaceae; genus Musa; species Musa itinerans. Next base: position 287,773 of record LVTN01000306.1, read on the forward strand.
AACCATTGTTGAGGCTGAAGACATTTCAAATAAAGCTTCATGCTTGTTTAATGATTGGAACATCCAAGTTCTCTTTCTCTCTCTTTTTTTCGGTCTTTGTTCTGTGTGTGTGTTGACAAGTGAAGACCACATTTGATTCAGGTATGCTTTATTCACCATGGATCAATTAAGAGCAGCCATTGGACCACTAAAATCTTCCTAGGAACCAAATGTTGACCTCGCACACTATCAAGGGTAATCGAAATCATGTGGTGCAATGACCAAGAAAATTATTACATGCGAAGCCTAGATGCATGAATATATATATATATATATATATATATTCATGCATCTAGGCTTCGCATGTAATAATTTTCTTGGTCATTGCACCACATGATTTCGATTACCCTTGATAGTGTGCGAGGTCAACATTTGGTTCCTAGGAAGATTTTAGTGGTCCAATGGCTGCTCTTAATTGATCCATGGTGAATAAAGCATACCTGAATCAAATGTGGTCTTCACTTGTCAACACACACACAGAACAAAGACCGAAAAAAAGAGAGAGAAAGAGAACTTGGATGTTCCAATCATTAAACAAGCATGAAGCTTTATTTGAAATGTCTTCAGCCTCAACAATGGTTTCTGAGCATCTTATTCTCTCAGCGAACTACAGCCTTCGCATCTCTTGTTGGTCTACTTATCATGTGTCATGGCTAATAATGCAACGTGTAAGCTGCTCTCTTCTGAGCATGCTTTGAGCAGGTTTGGTTCAACAAAGGAATAGCAAATGGCCCGCCGATGAGTCCATCAGAAACGGCATGATAAAATGCCTCGGTTGGGTGGAATCCTTCCCAAGAGGCATAGGTTGATGGATTGCTGCAAACAGGTCCAGTCTCATCGCACCCATGACCATTGCCTCCACAGCAACCAACGAATCGTTCTGCAATACCTGCAACAACACAAATAAATCCACGTTAATTAATTATATATTTAGAGAGGTTGTATAATATACGACAATATATTTGGAGTTCTGATGGAGGATGGTTTAATCTAACATGGGGGCGGGGAGTGATTTAAATTGGATTATAAGAATTTGAGTTTACGTATATTATTATTATAAGAATTTGAGTTTACGTATATTATAGAAGGAAAAAAAAAAGAGTCTGATTTAGTCATACATGAAAGTGAGTAAGGACCTGAATTTGACTTAGCTTTATATGTATACTCTCACGAACCTGAGCTTAAATATTTTGAATTAATGATTTCAACGTAATTAGTTAATCATTGCATGAAGCCGAATCACGACAATACTTTTTTTTTTTTTTTCCCTCTCCTTTTTACAAGGAATTATCCTTAAAAGAGGAAAAGTAAGATGTTTTCTTTCTTTTTTTTGGTTAGATGTTGGCTATATTGGCTCAGAATAATTACCGAGTGAAGATGGAAAGAATACCATTTCCGTGACAAGACATTCTGTTGAGCAAGGAGAAGAAAGGAGATGATGATATTGCTTCTTGTCAATATTTAGATTTCCTAGAAGACTGGTCTTCTATGCCTACCAAAGAGGAAATCTAAATATGCTGAGTAGAAGATGATATTGTTTTGTCCAACTGCAGTTTGGATTGTGGTCTTCCTCCAGTGTAGTCTCGTTCAGGAGGACTCCTACCTCGAAATCCTAGCGAACTTGGTTCTTTTCTAGACCTTTCTTCAAAGATTTTAACTCTGGGAAGTGAAGTGGAAAATAATAGAGGAAGGAGAAGAGAAAGAGATCACCGAAGAGGGTGGCTATCACTCGAGCCGCAGAGGAATAACATAGGTTGCGTTCATGGAAGATTAGGAAGCTCACCGAATTGTTTCGGATTGGAGAACAACCTCATTCCGGCGCCATAGTAATCAGCATAGTAGATGTTCGCTTCCGGATGATCTCTCTTGAGCTTGTTCACCGCATCCTGCAGCTTGCTGCCGTAATACTGCGAGAAGTCGTTCAACCATATGATGCATCCGTTTGCATCGTAGTACCCAGGATCTGATCTCTTGTACTTTGACAGCCACGCCGGAACGCAGCCGATCGGCAGGTTTCCGGGAACGATGAAGTTCTTGGCGCCGAGCGCGATTAAACTCTAGCGTTCAAAACATGAAGTGAAAAAAATGGAAGAAATTAAAGCTTCCTCAACAAGAAGCGTTCACAGTGTTATTACACTTACAGTGATACCGGAGCTGATCGTTCGGACCACACCGGGAACAAATGCATTTTTTATGTTGTCTATCGGCTTGTTCTGGGACAACGCCGCGTTGAAGTCATTGCCTCCGATCTCTCCCATCATGAACAGCGAGTTGCCCAAGAACGTGCGATCTGGCAATCCAAGAAACGACGACCGTCAATCTCTCTCTCTCTCATCGGAAGCTAAGATAGATGACACCTTCAGTCGGTGAAATCTTACCCGCAAGGGATGGCACGGATTTAAGCAGATCCTTGAACCAGTCAATCTGGACGAACAAGGACGTGTTCATAAAGCCAGTAACATTAAGTCCAAGACCGGCCAAGGCGTTCCGGTCCTGCGCCGTGGCCCCTCCGAAGGCGAAGTTGGCTCCACGCGAGAAAGTTCCTCCTCCACGATACGGCGGCACCAGCGGCAGCCCCAGCGCTTGTGCTGCAAGTATCGCCACCGGCATCCTAGACCATGTCAGGAACAAGAACAAAGAGAGGATTGCGTCGAGTTTCTTCAGGAAGCGACCACAGACCGATGAAGTCGATGATCAGACGGCCGTCGCTGTAGCGGCCCGTCGCCTTATGGAAGTAGGTGATGCCCCATGGAAGCTTGCTGATGGTGGTGTTGGCAAAGGTGTTGATGAAGTTTCCGGTGTCCTGCAGCGAGTCGCCGAAGCTGAAGATGGCCGGGAAGCAGGCGCGTCCATGGTGGACGCTCAGAAGACACAGGAATGCCGTGACGAGGAGAAGATTGGCGTTGAAGGCCATTGTAGCGGAATCAGATGTCTTAGTCCTCGACCTAGTGATCCGTATATAAACTGTCGAGTACCAAAGTTTCTGCAGAATATGGCAAGATCACCATTGGCTTTATGCATGCGTCCCTCATTTCATTCCTCACGATGCATGAGCAGTGTGGGATACGAGTTCCTTCCTTGTACCAGCAATAGAATATTGGTTTAATCGGCAAAGCTGTCATCGTTCAATATTAGTTAAAGCCTTCTACAATTAGAAATCATCATTGGCAGGGATGCATGAACTTTGATCCAATTTATTATTATTATTATTATTATTATTATTATTATTATTATTTTTTGTTGTTGTGGATTTTATCCAAAAACAGGAAATTAATTACTTAGGTAATGTCAGGACTCAGAAAACGAAGTATCATTTTGGCTTACATTGGACTGGAATTATAATCCAATCAAGTTTGGAAGGGGTTGAAAGAGGCAATATGCTGAGACTGAAACTTATTATCTTCAAAATCACAAACCAACTCGTATATGCAAACTTTCTCAAAAAGATTCCCTTACTTTTTTTTTTCTTTTTTTTTTCAAATTAGCCTTTTCCTTTCCATTTATTTTTGTAAATAAATATATTGACTGTTTTTTTTTACACCCTGAACAACTAAGATCTCTGTTTTAGCCCAAAACAATATCTTTTGAATCGCCAGTTCAACTTGATTTACTCCAATTAACCTAATTGAGGCAAGATATGCGTTAATCTCCACGGGAGGTGGCCTGGTGCTGAGCTCAATAAAGACCTCCATCTCCTCTATCTTATTCTCACTTTTCTTCTTCTATTAATTATATCTATCTATTTTATTCTTATTTTCCTTCTCTTTTGTCCTTGTTATGGTGTCTTTAAAGAGTTGGGTTTTTGTGTTAGAGCATCGAATCGAAAAAGATTAAAAAAAACCCTTCACTAAGTATATTATTGTTTTAGTTAGTTGTTGATCATTTCATAATTGTTTAGAGGTTAAAATCTTTCTGGGTTTTCATAAAGAGAATGCTATTTAAATCTCTTATTTGACCTAAACACTCTTTTTAATATTACGTTAGCTTATGATATGGTTCATTGGTTTTCTCCCTTCGTAAAACCTTTATCGTCTATAACTCATTTTATCGTTATATTGGTTCATATATTTCTATAGTTTGCCAAAATAAGTAGAATTTAGAAATAATTTTCACAAGTCCATGTGTTTCATGGATGTTCTGCATAAAATTTGAAGAATATTCAGTTCCACTGTTTTCTGACATGGTTACACTATTGTTTGCTTCCTTCTATATATATATAATTTTTTTTTAAATATATTATTTTTCATTCATATTTTATCCAAAGAAAACTTTCAAACTTTCATGAGACTAACTTTAGTAGGGCATTTTCACTTAAATCAATCCCGAAAGTTCAAAATTGTGCTAATTTTTCTCCTATTAGAATATTAATTTACATGTAATTTTTTTTCGATTTTTAGCTTATATGTTTATTTTTCTAATGATCTCATTATAGGGATAATCCTCTTCCCGAAGAAGTATTTTTAGTTTTTAATAGTATTTGATAGTCATACACCATGTGTAGGTAAAAGCTAAAATCCAAATTGCTCAGATTTTGTCAACCATAGCATATATTTGAATAGTCTATTTTATTATCACGAAGATGATGATAATTGTGATGTCTTTGAAAATAAATTAGCTGAAGAAAAAAAATACAAGAATAGGTTAAAGGTTACGATACATTTAATGTCATTAGTGAGTGAGCTGGTTTAAGTGAGGGTACGAATAATAGCATTGAACAAATACTTGTTGAATATGGTGATAGCCAAGATGATTGTGTTTTGTTAAATGATAGTTCTTCATGCGAGATGATGAAGTCTTCTATATTGATCTTTTTTTTGGTCAAGTGTGATATTTGAATGACATTAAATTTAATTTATTATATATTTATTATATATTAATTTCTAATCCAATAAACATCTTTCTATAGGTATTTTGAGGCCGGAGAGAAATTCTATGAGCCTTGAAAGAATATGTGATTTGATAAAACTTTAAGATCAAATATGTTGCAACTAGAAGCTATAAGATAAATGTCCAATTCATAGTTTTCAATTGTGGATGAAAGTAGCTCGTGGTAAGACTGAAAGTATTAGAAATATCAAGTTCATAAAGTGCATTAATGTAATTTATCAATATTATATAGGAATCAATATAGTAGTTCTTTCATTAAAAAAATAGAATCAAATTATGGTAAATATTAATTATGCTCTACGGTCGGTATTAAAAAAAATTAGAGTTATTAAACTTATCTTCGATGAAAGATTGTACTTAATGAAGTTTATGATGATTTTGATTAGTCATTCTGATATAATTCTATTATCTAAGGGAGTTAAATGAGCTCTATTCGGTATGATACGGTATGACGTATCGAGCAATACGCCTAATTTAGGTGTAAAATTATTTGAAAATAAATAAATATTTTATTTATTTTTAAAAAATAGTTAGGATATGATTTTTAAGCTAGAAATAAATATACATGATTTTAAAAAATTAATGTAAATTAAGTAAGAATAGTATCATATATCTATTTTAGGTTTTAAAGAATAGTCTTATGTAACGTTTATAATTTTGATTCGTCACGAATTATTCTTCTATTAATATTGAATTATCTATAGAAAAATTATTTAAATTATTAGATTATTTGGTTACAATATAAACTTTAAGATTCTAATAAATTAAATAATCACATATATAGATATACCTGATTGCTAATTCTACCATCAAAATGAACGACAGGCCTTCATAGGTGGTGGATCGAGATCCTCGATCCTATATATCTACATATCAATATGATATATTTGTTGGATCCAATCATGAAATTGATCCAATGACACAATATATTGATACATTGTTTATCATTGGTACATCAATGTGGTGATGATCGTGCTAGTTATAAGTGCCCTACAAGTCAATCACGTGAGTGATGACACATATGATATGATACACATTATTTTTGCTCATTATATTATTTGGTATTTTTTTATTTTATATTACTTGTTATATATATATATATATATATATATATATATATATATATATATATTGTGATGCCTATGGATTTGTGCAATGAGAATCGGATCATGATCAGATCAAGATAATGAGACCGATTCATCTTTAAACACAGATCATAAATAATCTCGATCATAGGTTACCCGAGAGGGACATCGAGATAACCAGATAAACTGGTGTGTTGTATACTTATCACGCCCCCCTGAATTTAATCCTCATTCAGGAGGTGTGAACCTAACTCAAAATTGACAATATTATAATTCAACAATACATTCCAGGTTCCAATCACACATTTGAGGCCACTAAGAAAACACTCAAGTCAAATTTCACTTATATAGATTCTGTTATCCCAGTGGTGTACTTGGTCCTTAGACTTGAGACACCAAGGATGTCCTATATGAGTACTATATTCTTTGATATCGAACTTATAGGCTTTGAAGTTTCAGATCTAGCATGACTAGTCATCAAGAGTAGCAGCTACCTTACGAGGAGTATTAAGTGTCGATAGAGGATCATCCACTCTCAGTGTTATGAGAGGAATATCTCATGTGTTCTTGCTCAAACAAATCCATGGTTAGGGTCATTCAGATTGAGAGAGAAAGAGTTCTTCGGGAGAATCCGATTAGAGCGAGACTCGAGTATAAACTATATGGGCTTGATAGTACCATGCTCGATATACGGTCTCTGGGATATTAGATGGATGAAAGATTATAGATACGTGGTAATTGAAGACATATAGGTCCAATGGATTGGATTCCCTTATATCGTTTGGGGACTTCGGCGTAGTGGCATAGTACATCCGTAGTCGATGAGTCAAATGAATTTCTATGGAGATAATAATTCACTAAGCCAGAAGGAGTTTTGATAGGCATGACCCACGGTTAGCTCGATATTGGGCCTAGAGGGTCACACACATATGGTAAGCATTACGATAAGTAGAGGTTCGAATATGAGATATCCGCCGGAGCCCCTATCTTATTAGATATCCAATAAACCCCTGAATTATTAAATCCTATGGATGAGATCCAATAAGAGTCAATAAAAAATTATTGGATAGAGATCCACTAATATAAGAGGCTTGAGTAGTTGGATGGAAATCTAATACCCAATAGGGTATGATCCATTAGGGTTAAGTTGACAAAGGGTCTCTATAAATATGAGGGAACCAAAAGTTCATAGGCTAGAGCTTCTCTTGGTTGCCATATCCTATTCTTCTTTCCCTTTCTCCTCAGATAGCAGGCCTGGAGATTTGAGGAGCATCGTCGCAGCCCTACTGTGTGGATCATTGCTAGAGAGGACGACGCTTGACTTCCTTCATTCTCTCCTACAAATCTACATTGATTCAGGGATATATGATCTCCGTAGGTAAAACACAATCTTTTATATATGTAGTTTTTGGTTTTACGAATTTTTCGCACTAATCTTCGCACGACGACAAACACAATTTATAAGAATTTGGGGATTTTATTTTCTGTTCTTCCACTACGTATGTAATGTCCCCCCTAGATTTTCCTACAGATCATAGGTTAATCGTTATGAATCATGTGTCCGAAACAACTATTGAGGCATGTATTGGTGAATATTAGAGCTTCTACTTTTGCTACTCATCGCTAAAAGAGTGTGAGGGTAAAATGAAATATAATAAGGGAGAGGATAGGTTTAAAAGCTTATGAGAAAGGATTTCAGTAGTTAAATTGACTGTTGGAATACTATTACAAGTCGGTACGATTGAAATTTCGACTATTATCATCTGATACAATACCATATCGTCTGATATGAGGCTATTTCAAGTGTATCGCCTGATAGTAGGTGGTCCCCGTATCGATCTACTGGAGGACCGGTATGTACTGCTCGATATAGGTGGTATAATTTGATATTTAAATCCTTGGTTGGATACTATAATGTATTTCCTCATACTCAAATCAAATTATAATTACGGTACAATTTGAAATTTAAACCTTGGATACTAAAATCAAATTACAGGTGCAGATATCTTTAAAATAGTTAAAGTAGATTAGGAGAATAAAAATTGTTCATGAGAAATCAAAATTTTCATGCTCTTATGAAATGACCGCTATTAGGTATAGAAATGTTAATCAAATTATACAAGTGATACCAATAAGAAGACATATAATTATAAAATATTTCTTATGAGAAATAAACAATATTAGATGCAATGAGAAGATCATTACATTAGTCCACAGATCATTATAGTAGATCAGCTTTAAATGCTGCATAATTTGTAATAATCTCACCAGTAAAAAATAAAGCTTTTTAAGAAGCTACCGAAAGGAGTTACACCACAAAGGCATCTTTGGCATCAGTATCAAGTTTATCTAAAATCCTTGCATGTCAAATTATATATATATACCACATGATTTCTCCGTAAATTTGAACCCAAGTGCAGATTTTATGCATCACATTCTACTCTGAGAAAAAAAAATATATGGCTGCAAAAGAGAAATAAAAAAAAAGATAATTAGACATGGATGACAAGGAACTACTTGTGAGCTTTGGTAGATGAGAAGCACAGAGATTTGAGACAATTCATAGTGACCAAAAATTTGGTAGCCATAACATATCTGCTGTGTAGGACCTAACATATTAAATGACAATATGAATAATGGATCAGCATCAGTTTTACAATTCTGATTTACCAATAACTATCCCAAAAAAATGAGCTCCAAATGAAATCGTAGTTCACTAGTGACAATTTTGTCTCAGCATCTCATCCCTAAAATAGCATGAAGGTTTTTAGTTCTTATAGAATGCAAAATCTTGCCTAACAACAAATAAACACCAAAAGAAATCAAAAGCTCACTAATAATAATTTCTGTGGTCATCCAATTGCTTTATGCTTCCAAATACGACATGTTCTTCTATAGATCCAAAATTTCCTACTTCCTTTTTCATCACGGGAAGTTTGTCATAGCTCATGAGTGTAGTTGAAGTCATAAGGTCAGTACCAGAAGGCAGCCTTCAGGTAAAAGAATTGCAGCATGGCACAGAATGTATGTGTTGGCTGGTTCATCAAGGACAACATTTTGTAGACAGAGCATCATCCCTGATTACAGCACATGTGGATTTGATTCGGGTGGGAATAAATTGGTTAGGAATCTGTGAATCATCTCGAAGCTGGTAAATGTAATTACAGCAGCTGGAGTTGTTCGAAGCAAATTTGTTGCACAGCCATGGTAAAATCCAGAAATACCATCTTTCCGAAAGACTTTTCTAATGCAGTCAATGACACCTTTATACTGCATCTCAGCATGAAAACCTTGTTCTTGAAGCTTTGACCGTACCACCTATCATAAGAAGATAATTATGGAAAATGGAGACAAACTTAATGCTGTCTATGGTAAATTTGTTTGGCATGGTGAATGACTTTAATATCCTTGGCTAGAGGAAGTTACCTCATGAGGGTAGGTCAATGTCGATGCAACTATCTTTGAGATAGATGAAGCAACAGCTACATCACGAGCAGTAAGCGAATCAACTGTAGTATTATCTAACATAAGAGCATATATTAATGCAAAGAAGAAATTAATAGATTTATAATAACTTAACTATATAGTTTCAGATTAATGATAGGTAATACCTCGTTCAGCCAGGCAACATTTAATCTTCTCATATGCAGGGAACTGTATGGCAACATGGCTTATCCCTGCCAAAGCAGGCACTAGACCACTGTGCAACACATAATATCAGCACATTCAAGTAATATGATATTCAAGTTGAATTTACAATAATATCATATTACAGTTCTTCAAAAAGGCCTCACCTGTAAAGCCCTCGGATACCTTCTTCATGGGCTATTCTCCTCAATGAATTAAGTGTGCCCTGATAAGGAACCATGCCCACCCTAAGTTCTTGAGCCTGCACATAGTGCATTAAATGGTTAAGGTTATAACAACTCAATAATTCAGACAACAAGTAACTTTTACTCTCCATGCATGCCTTAAAGAACTAAAGATCCATGGATCATGAAATCAAAAATATAATCACACTGGTTTAATTGCTGCCAATTGGTGCCCTTCATGTTTTTTCTTACATGTGAGTGCAACCCAGTAATCCTTGAGCTTGTAAAAGAATGACCATTATGCATTAGCTGTTAAAGGATCATGCATACTGACCACATGAATCTAGATGATTTGTTTACAGGGAAAAAAGGTGCCAACCTTTTAAAATGGCAACTCTAGTAATTATTTTTCTAACATCCTGATTATACTTCAATCAATGTACCTCATAAAATTGTGAATTTGCTAAGACTGAAATTGTGGATTGGGAAATAATACTAGATAAGTTCAATAAATGGCTTTCTAGAATAGCTCAGTTGGAGGAGTTTATTTTGGCATCCTAAAATTCTGTCATTATATGATAATTGTGATGATCAATGAAGAATATACACGTCAGGAAATTAGATGAGATACTAGAATATGATCCAATGGCCTCTAAGATTTCACAGTAATGATACATTCACAAAAATCCTAGCAGTGTCTTAGCATTTAACTCTATGAAATAACAATATCAGGTAAAATTTTATTTAACAAAATCAAGAAAATCGAAGTCCATGTAAAATTGTGCATAAATAAAAAAAAAAGAGAAAAGAAATGCAGGTAAGCTTCACCTAGAACCTAAAATCATCACTCTAGAAGTGTATTTGAGTCTAAGACTGATTAAAGACATTCAATATCTTCTAAGATGAAGCAGAATAGGATATTAGGAATGCTATAGGTGAGCAATGAGAATCTACAGAAGCTGGAAAAGTGAAATAGGAAAAATTAATGGTTTTTGGCCTACACAGAACAACATTCTTGCTTCTATAGTACTTCATTTTGCACAATAGTTAACGGAAAAAAGAAGTTTCAAGCTGAAACAACCTATGTATGGACATAGCACAGTTATCAAGTAAAGATCAGAAACTTCAATTTCAAATTTCTGATGAGACAAATGCATGAACGTCAAACTTTAAGTTTGCTCTACATGCATGGATATGAAGAGCCCCCATTCAGGAAACATCCTTGGCAATATGCAAGACTATGACAAGACTCTGCAGAATTGAGTATAAAAATTGCCCTGTGAACAAACACAATATCCACAATGATAAAAGTTCTCAATGGAGCTGTCCAAGTAGAAGAAAAACCCTGATCAATTCTTTGAAAATGACAGAATGTGGCAGAACTAGAACTAAATTTTGTGCATCTTTTATCCACTATCTGATAACAAAAGAACTTTCAGAAAAAGAAATAGAACAAAAAGAATCCATCGTGTAATTCATCATGTAAAAAAAATGAATCCATTGTCTATAATATAATTCAAAATTTGCTTCAGAATGAATGGTAATTGCTACCAAACAAGGTGCTCAGAATTAACATATTCTCCTATTAAAATATATTGCTGAACATATCTGACATACTTGGAATCGTGTCTTGACAACCCAGAGTGGATTTGTCACAATAGTAGTAGCAACTCCAGCACCAGATGCAGCAAACATATTGGCACCTATAGATAGTTGATGGTTTCCATCTATCCAAGTATTGAATTTCATAAAGTACAATAAGAGAGCAAAATGAAACTGGTCAGTGGAAGGACACAAACTTCATATGAATATGTCATATACATATACTAACCATTTGAAGAAAGGAAGCTTTTTGATTGTTCATAGACTGTAAAGTAAACCTGGAAAGGTAGAAAATCACAAATTAGAAGGGAAGTGTTAAAAATAAATTTAAAAAAACTGGGCAATCCAATGTACAAGGCTCCTGCCAATGCAAGTTCCTGGGTGAGTCAATGTTCATGTCATTGATCTTGTAATGTTCAAGTCAGTTCCGGAAGGAAAGCATTCAGAAAAAAAGAAAGCAATGTTCAAGACATAACCATGGTTCCTGAATTGGAAGTGACAAACAAATCAATCTCGGTTTGTATCTCTATCCAAACAATAATTTTGCAAAAAGTCAATCCCGAATTTTTTTAAATTTTAACTCAGAATATCCACCTAACAATCATATTTCTGCAAAAGAATGTTAACCAACTAAACACAATACACCATACAAATCTCTTGCAGTTAATTTACATAAGTGACCAACTAATTGCAAAAATATTCTGTCCACCAAGAAACTTAGATAAAAGACCATGACAGAACCTACCTGATGTAGCTTCTATATATAGATCAAACATAAATTTTCATCTTGCTGAATAAGACAATGACTTACAGCCCAGTTAGGGAGCAACGCCAAAACAGTTGGTGACAATCCTCGATACATGCCAAGAACACCTTCCCTTTTGACTATTTGCTCAAGACTTCTAATTATGATGCTACCTAATAAAAAAATAAATACAAGAATTATTTCTGGAGAATAATGAATCAATTAGGATAAACAATTTCTGCCTCTTGGATGTATCAGCTAAATATCATGAAAACAACAAACTAACAACTGCAAGCTTTTATGAGTTTCACAATGTAGCAGCATTGACCAACACCGTAATCACTAATAATCTCTCTTAACGTAAATCAATTACTAAAAATAATATATTTCTTTATTATTAACTTCCATATTTGTATATTATAGTTAAGGAAATGATTAAATTTGATTTCCTTAATCATGTGGATAAGTTAGGAATTTTACTAATCAATTAAATTGTTAATTAATTTATTTCCTAATAAATGATGTGATTTTTAGAAGTAAATAGTATACATTCCATTTTTATGTGTAAACCATAATAAATGAATATTATATTTCTATCTTTATGTGTGAAAGAAAAATACAAATAAATTTAAAATAAAAATTAAATATTTACTTACCTTTCAGGGAGATCTTATCTTCTCTAAGGGGGCTCCTCTCTCCTCATTTCTCACTGAATACAATGAGAGGATTGAGGAGAGGATTTCTTAAGGAGATGATCCCGAGAAAAGGATCGTCGAGGAGAGGTAGGATCCTTTCTTTTTTAATAAGCTTTGATTTATGTTTTGAAATCTTGATGTTCAGATTGTTATAATTTTATGATGCATAATGATGTTTTAATTTTAAAATTTCATGATTAGTAAATAATGATAATTGATTTGTAATGTTAGAATGATTATTTGATTTATATTGATCTCTTAAGCTTAAGTGAATTTTAATATTGATTTAATTATTAAAATTCTTATTTTTAGATTAATATAATAGTTTTAATTTGTTTAATTAAATATATCTATGTTTCAAGAATTATGTGTGAATTTCTATGATGTAATTAGTTTTAAATTTTAGATCATAAATTTAAAATTTTTAATTCATGGATTTGATTTATTCTTTAATAATTTTAAATATTAAAATCTAATTTGATAAGAGGAGTCTAATTGGGGTCTGACTTGAGTTAGGTTGATTTGTCAGACCGGATTGACTTAGCCTATGTGGTTATGTATAACCTAGCCCATGTGATGTCAGGTATGACCTAGCTCATGTGACTAGGCATGACCTAGCCCATGTGGCCAAGTAGGAGCTAGCCCATGTGGCAAGGTATGACCCAACCCATGTGGCCAAATATAACCCAGTCCATGTGGCCATATATGTATCGACCCATGTGGTAAGGTACGACCCATTTCATATGGCCAAGCATGACCCAACACATGTGGCAAGGTACAACCCAACCATGTGGCCAGATATGAGCTAGCTCATACGGCTAGATATGACCTAGTCCACGTGATCAGATATGACCCCAACTCATGTATCTAGGTACGACCAACCCACGAGTCAAGTATGACCCAGTTCAGTGATAAGGCTCAACCCAACTTATGAGTGAGGCTTAGCTTAGTTCATGAAGTTAAGCTAGCCTAGCTAAGCGATTGGCATTAGATACATCGTCGCTCCTCTATCTAGCCATTGTACCTCAACTCAACCTATTACTTAGAATAAACATGTACAGCGCATGTGACCTATTTAAGACTCAAGTGGGTTGGTTTGGTTTGGGTTAGCACTATATGACATAGTCCAATTTCCTCTCCCTTTATTAGTTTGAGATCATTAATTGACTAAATTAGATAGGTTTGATCGGTTAAAGTCGATTTAGGATGATTCCATACTAACTCGACTAGTTTAAACCTACTTGACCTAATCAAGATCAATCAAATTTAAATTAGACCAATCTAGGGTGATTCCAGATCGATTCTATAAGGATTTGAGGTTGATTCTATTAGGTCATAATCGAATTGAGTTTGATTTAAGTCAATTAAGCTATTCTAATCAGGGTTTTAGTTGATTGAGACTATTAAGAGATTGATATTTCATGCCATTATGATTTGATGAACTTAAAGGTTTTATTTGAAGATGTCATTTGAAAATAATTATTGGTTTTTTACTTTTCCTAAGTTTATGATATTGATATAATTGTTACCATGTAGTAGATGTGACTAGGCTAGTGGTTTACATTGGAAGTGCAACCTATGAAAGGAGCTGCGGGCCCATCATAATATGGAGTCACTAATGAACATAGTATAATAGATCATACATCAAGCATGGTCTTTCATAATATTTGATCATATTGATTTCTTAATACATGTGTGAGTGAATGGATGAATATAAATGAATGATCATGAATGTTTATGTATCCTTACCAAGGGCAGGTATGACGATTCCTTTCGGGGATTAACAAGCTATCAGACGTGACGGTTAGATGGTTTCTCCATTCGCTGTTGGAAGAAACGTGTCCCCACTTGGGCGGGTGAGGGATGATACTACTCCATCCACTGTTGGAAGTGTGATATGGATTATCTCCATCCGTTGTTAGGAAGAATTCATCCCGTGGAGTATGCCTCTCCATCCACTGTTGGGAGAGTGTACCATCGAGTGTGATGTACGCCTTTGTTATCTAGTTATTATGCATGTGTTGCACGTGACTGATGCATGATTTTATTTATTATGTAAGAAATTATCATCGTTTTTTTGATACATAAGTTTTATGATGAATCGATATATTATCATTTTTTTATTAAATTATTGATATTTGTTTCACAAATATTAAAGATTATTTTTATTATTTTTTTGAGGTTCCTACCAACATGTGTGGGTGCTGATATGTTTTTACCTTATATTTATTTTCAGAGCAATCTACAACTTTCTAATAGATCTGAAGTTTAGGTGGAAGAGACTTATGACCCTACCAAGAAGATGTGATCATTTTTCTAATTAATAGAATATTTACTATTGTAAAGACAAGGATTTAAATTCAAGGATGAAAAAAAAGAGGGGGGGGGGGGGGGAGTGTATTTTGTAAATTATGAATAATAAAATGATGATTTATTACATTTTATAAATCTGGAGATGCGATAAGCACATTCACGCCAGAGACGATATTTAGTGATTCAATCACATCCAACTACAGAGGCTATCAGATTCTAATTCAAGTCACATGTCCAAGAATCACATTCTAAAATGACTAACCACTACAAACGGCAAAGAGATAGTATACTTCAATTATCACCATATGATGTTTAATAAATACATGAGATTTAGCTGACTAGTTGATGTAGCACCAATATCTATGCTCTGGCATCACTTTGAAGGCTCAATTACCCATTTAACAAAATATTCACATAATTGAGGCCAAATATAAATAATGTTCTGTAACAAATTGACTTTGAATCAAGAGAGAATAATTTTAATAGGAAAGTTAGTTTATGGCATTAAATTTATGACATGACTTAAATAGAAATTCCCTGTTATGTTATTCAGGCTTTTCTTATGACATTCCTGCTGCAGACAAAAGTTAGATACATATATTGTCTAAGTTTCAAACCAGAGAGGTACAGCACACATAGTTTCATTTTACATCACTCAAACTATCTATTTATAGATTTATACCAAAACTGAGTGTTGAAATTATTATTTTAGTATATACAAATTTCAAGTCTGACAAACATTGTAGAAATGCTTAGATGTTGTCCAAGGAAAGCATTTAAAAGTGATATGCAGTTTGAGGTGAAAAATAACAATGTATAAGTGGAAAGGCCATTGATCATATGAATTAACTGTGACATAGCAATTCTAATCTAGGAATGTTGTCCTATCCATCGCTTATGAATTGGATTTCTTTAAAATATATTTCTACACTTAAGAATTTTCAAACACTGACTTTCGCCTTTTCCCCTTTCATATTTGCCTCTCATTCCATTGACAACAACATTATTTCCAAGCATTTTTTCCCTAGTTGTCCATGTCCCACATTTCTTCATGCTTTACCAAGCCCCTTTGTTCTATTATATTCTTTCTATATTTTGTCTTGTTTTCTAATTGTAAAAGTTTTTTCTCTATTTTGTCTTGTTTTCTAATTGTACACATCCTTTTAGTTGGATCTTCTGTCATCCTTTTCTCTTGTTTCCTGTATTCATTTTGGTATCATTCTGACACTAGCAGCCATTAATCTTAGAGACTTTTATTATAGGAACTTCTGATGCCAAGATTGTAGAATACTTCCAAAGCAAAATTGCACAAACAGAACACATAAACAAATAGAGCCTACTTGAGTGTTGAAAAATTGTATCCTTCAGATGACTCCTAAGGCATAAGAACTTTTGCGAAAGAGAGGATTAGAAGCAAAGAGAGCATACTTAATTGTGGCAGTTTGAGTCACCTAAATCTTGGTTTCTTTCTCAAAGTTATAAAGCTCACTCTTCAATTTTTTTTTTTAAACCTTAATTTAAAAAAGAAAAACCAAGATGGGGAACCAATTGGGAAGTCTATGTATTTGTATACTGTGTACATAGACCATAAGATCACAAAATTTTTAGTAAGAACTAAAAAAATAAATGCGGAGAACAACTTGGGCAGCTTAATTATTCAAGCCTTTTTATACAAAAGACCGTAAGATTGATGATTTCGTTTTTAAATTACTTCAAATTATTCAATGCATATTAAGATCCTCGTGTCAACACATTCCAGAATATGCATTAATTGACAACAGAGACATCTAAATTATCCACCATAAAGAAGGCATGTCTATGAGGTACAAAAACCAAAAGAGCACCTAAAAAATTACAGAAAAATATATGTCAGCAAAAAGGGAATCAAAATGATCCAAACAGCTAAATTTCATACCTTTAGCACCATTGCTATCTATTTTTGGCAATCCATGGACCTGCAACCTGGTCTTGATCACATCCAATGGGCAAACAAAAGTAGCCGCAATGGCACCTATCCGAAAATTCCAAACTCCACCATGACCATATCAAATAATCCAATAAAAACTTATGTTCGCATAATAAGATGGGGAAATTAAAGATTTCGGAGTACCAGCGGAAGCGCCGGCGGCGGCGTGGCAGAGGAGTCCTCTGGTCGTAAGGCTATGGGTCTCGGTCGCCATCGAGGGAATTCGTGCCGAAGACGGATCGATAGAGGCAGGGGCACCAACCGAGAACTTGGATTTCCTCTCTCGGGAGGGGCGTAGCGGAGATCCAGCGTCGCATGGGCTCGAGAGCCAGAACCAAGGATCTCCTCGCAAGGACTCAACCGGAGCGAGAAGGATCGAACAGCAGGAACAAGATCAAATTAGGGTTCCGATCGGATCGAAGGACTGCGGAGCGACGCCATTAACGGAAGGCCTTCTCCTCCCCTTCCTGCATCTCCTCCTCACGTCCGTCGTAGGCTGTTTCCAACGGAGGCTGTCACATGATGCGCGAAGAGGGGACGATTGGATTAGGAAGCGACATTGGTCGTTGAATTCGATCCCGACGGCTGCTGGGAAATCCTGAAGGCCTATTTTAACGGACGCGATGAATCGCTGCCGTCCGTGCTCGGATCGCCTGCTTCTACTCGAGCAGGAGACTCCCAATTCACGGTGCGGGAATTACAGGAATTGGCCGTGATGGCTGCGGTTCCCGGGATTCTTTTGGTTGATTTCGACAATTCGCTCACCGACGCTTGTGAACATTTCTTTGGGACCCGCCAGAATTGGACAGATTGCACGGTTTCTGTGGTTCGGAATGACCCACAATGATGTGGTACTGGGAGCTGATATGTACGTGGCCCAATGTGGCGGCTTTGAATCGTCACAACAAGTAACGACTGTTCTTCTTACGTGCGCAAGCAATGTGTTGGTAACATAATTATCACAACGGATCGGACATCATTTTGGTGAAGCAACCAAAAGATGAAATCGTAGTTTTAATATGTTCTCGAAAATAAAAAAAATACAATATATTTAACTTATAACCTCTTTGTCAAGCTTTGGATTAAAAAGATGGAGGTGATCTTTCTCATAAAATTATTTTAACTCACTTCTTTGTGCATACACAAGCTTAAGAATCATACTTAGTTGAAGTGATTTCTCCTTTTTTTTTCCCGCCTAAAAGTTCTCTTTTATTCTTCATATCACATATGTTATAATAAATTAGTGGGGTTGATAAATATTTTTAATTAAAAATATGTTGTTTGGAGGATAAGTTACTTGAAGCCTCACCAAAAAAGTTTTTGCTTGAAGAAGGAAAAACCCTTGACAATTAAGGGTTAGTTGCTATATAAATACAATATATTTTAAGATTTTGGTATTTAAATTACAAAAGGAATTACTTTGAATACACTTTTTGATTTTTCACTAATAGATCCACAGAGGTTGAGGAAAAAATCTTCAACAAAATTCTTCAGCGTTTATCATCATATGATGTATGGTTGGTTTCGAGCTTAAGCTCCAGATAAAAAAAAAAAAAATTATTTTTCTATTATTCTTGTACTTTAAAAAATTAGATTTATTTTTATGAATATAAAAAAACCAAAACTTGAAAATTTTTATTCACTATTTTATGTATATATATATGATAAATTTGTTAAAAACATTTCAAGTTTCTATTATTTCTTGCAAAATGTTTTCCTTTTGTTTTATTCCCATATAATGTCCCTTCATAGTCATTTTTATTGCTTTACCCCTGGCCTATATCTCACCTAATCATCTTCCACCCCATTGGGCTGCCTTCATCACCTTTAAGCAATCACCTCCATAGTAATGCTATCATTGCATCAACCTATGAATATATACATGAATGAATGTAAATGAATGATTATGATTATTTATGTATCTCTACTAAAAGTAGATAGGACGATTCCCTTTGGGGATTATCGAGCTATTAGATGTGACGGTTAGATGATTCCTTCATTTGCTTTTAGGAGGAATATGTCTCTACTTGGGCGAGTGAGGGATACCGCTCTATTCACTGTTGAGAGTGTGATATAAGTTCTCTTCATTCGTTGTTGAAAGGAATCCATCTAATAGAGTATGCATTTCTATTTGTTGTTAGGAGAGTATATTATTAGGTATGATATATATCTTTGTTATTTGATTGTTATGTATATCATCGAGATATATGACTAATGTATGATTTTATTTACAACATAAGAATTATTATTATTTTTTGATACATAAACTAATATAATATCATGTTATATTAAATTATGGATATTTATATATATTTCATGAGCACTAAAGATTATTTTTATGATATTTCAAAGGTTCTTATCAATATGTGTGGTTACTAATGCATTTTTATCCTATATTTATTTTTAAAATAACCAATGATTTTGTAATAGATATGAGGTTTGGGTGGAGGAGATTTTTTCATCATTTATGACCTTATAAAGAAGATGTGATTTATTTTTAATTATAAAAAATTAGTATTATAAAGATAGGGATTTTGAATTCAATGATAAAAAAAGAGTTTTGTAAATTATGAATAATGAAATAATGGTTTATTTTTTTTATAAATCTAGGATGTGACAATCTTTCATCTTTCCACCTACCTCTCTACGATGGACATGAAAGTTCAACCTCAACCCACTTTGTGAAGTAGTCAATCCCAACTATTATAAATCGATGTTGTCCCAAGGTTAGTAGGAAGGGACCATGATATGAAAGTTTCAGCCAGGTCTATCAAGTGTGAGTTAGTTGTTCTGCTTTTGACTATTATGTCGTATACATATATCTCGACATTCCTCCCAATTTGGTACTTGAAGACTTTATTTACCATCCTTTGCTATGTTGCCCTTGTATTCTTCGGCCCAAACGACATGACTTGATAGCAATATGTGCTATGATCGGTAATGAATGATGTGTGTTCCCAATCTTCTAGAATCATTCTTATCTAGTTATATCTCGAAAGTGTATCCATGAAGGTGAAGAGCTCATAACCCGAGGTAGCATTGACCAATTGATCTATACCTGAGAGAGTGGATAATTATCCTTTGGACATGCCTAATTAAGATTGATATAATCAACACATATCCTTTAGTTTCCATTTGACTTCTTGATAAGTACAACATTAGCAAGCTACTATGGGTATTATACCTCGACAATGAGCCATGCTCCTTATAACTTATCAATTCTGTTGCTAATAGCATGCTGGTGTCTGGGGGAAAATTTATGGGGCCTTTGCTTGACTAGTTGAGCTTCGAGAGAGATGTTCAAACGATGTTGGACCACATTCGGATCGATTCCCAGCATATCCCTTGGTTACCATGTGAACACCTCGACGTTCTTCTTAAAGAAGCTGATAAGTTGTGTAACATTGTGCCCATCTTGACGACTTGATCGGGGTGAGCCTTGTCTAGGGGTATTTCAATCAATGGTTTCATTGGTTCCAGATGTGGGAAGGGCTTGGCAAAATCTCTAGGGTCAACAAGTGGTACCTCATGAGGTAGCACTATTAGGACTCCCTCAGGTTATTCTTTAATTCGCCAATGTCAATGGTGGTTGAGAACTTCATCATTATATGGTAGGTCGATACTACTGTTTGCATTCTATTCAATGTAGATTGACCTATGATGGTATTATTGTTAGGATCGTGAATGGTACTAAGAGGGGGGGGGGGGGGAATTAGGTGGATTGAAAACTTTTGATAATTTTAAAAAATTATGTTCGATAAGGCTCATAACGAAAATGTGTTTAAACTTGAAAATGTTTATAAGAGTGCATGCAAAAGTAGTAGACAGTTAAATAAGAAGACAATGAAGGTAAACAATGAAAGAATAGAGCACACTGAATTTATAGTGGTTCGGTCGTTGTGACCTATATCCACTCCCGATTCCTCCTCCATCGAGACCACCGGCTTTTACTATTGATCTTCTTTCAATAGACGAATATCAACTACCCTTTTACAACTATTTCTCATTTTCACAGATTTAGGAGACAACCTTTACAAGTGTAACACCTCTCTTAGAATGATCACAAATCTTAAGGAAGAGGAGGACACAATACTTTTTTAAGACTTTTACAACTTAGAATCTCAAGGCTTTTGTTCACTTTTTGTGCTCTATTAAGTAGGAAAGTGTGGGGTATTTATAAGCTCCAAATGACTTCAAAAATGGAGCTAACAAGTATCTTATCTTGGGTTTCCAGGGTACTGGCAGTATCACCGCCTACTCTCCTAACAACTGGCGGTACTATCGCTAGTCTGAGTGGTACGATCGCCTGACAAAGCCTTGGAGATTGAGCTCTAGTGGTACCATCGCTTGACAACATTAATTATCGAAGGCACCATTGTCTAGACAAGTTCTGGGAGGCTGAGTCTCAAGCAGTTCCACCGCCATCCTAACGGTGCCACCACTTGACGTGGCTCCAGGTCACTGATTGGGCCAAATAGCAATCCCAATTCAGCCTAATTCAGGCCTAGTTGGCCCCTAATTATGTTAGTAGGGTTACACCTAAACTTAACTCAAATTAAGACATAATTATGATAATTAAGACTTAAATAATTATAAAATAATAAGCTAAGTTATCTGGCACATCATTTGTTCATTTGAACTTCCATCAAACTTTCGACAAACTTCCGATGCACCGTCCAAACCTTTAGCGTATCGTCCGATCTATTGGCATGTTGACTCCCATAACGTCCGATCTTTCAGCCCAATGCTCGACCTCTGACTCCAGCCTTTGATTCTTTTGCTTTAATTATTTTACCTTTTCATGATCGAAGTTAGTCCTACATCACTTTTCTCAAACAACACATTAGATCGTAAACTCGTTAATTAATTTCATCATCAAAATTTGGGATTCAACAATCTCCCCTTTTTTATAATGATAACCAATTGATGGTGTAGTTTAAACTAAACTCTCTCTATCTATTTGCTATATTGAAAGAAACTTTGAATTTCAGAAAATGATAACTTTAGAATTCAAGTCGAAATAATTTTAATCATTTTCTTTGTAAAGTTCATCATTTTACACTTTATATACATTGCATCAACATAATATCAAAAGTATTATATGTATATCATCATAATATCATCAAGAAGTGCATCATAATATCAAAGACTACAAAACATTAAAAAGTACATTATAACATCAAGAGTACAAGACCAAAGAGTGCAAGATAAGGAACACATCAAGAAACCATCGACTTCTCTCCTTTTATCATAAAAAAAAGAGGAATATACAAGCTACTCAGGTGGTGGTAATCTAATATGCCTAAATAGAGTATCAAACGAGCATGAATGTACTGCATCTTAGTTAAAATTTGAACCTGATGAAGTTCAATTCGATCCCATAGTTGAGTTGCTATGGAATCAACAGATGAGGATGGTGCTAGATCTATCAGAAGTGGTGCCTCAAAGGGACTAGTAGGAAGAGATTGACCTCCCATATGTATTGGTGTTTCTAGTTCTCGCTCTAAGTGGGTG
The DNA here is from genome assembly GCA_001649415.1 of Musa itinerans. NCBI lineage: Eukaryota > Viridiplantae > Streptophyta > Magnoliopsida > Zingiberales > Musaceae > Musa > Musa itinerans. The sequence goes on from LVTN01000306.1 coordinate 310,431, forward strand.
ATGATTAGTTCTCTTAGGTAATCTAGTCCAAACATAGTTCATTACTATGCATCTTAATCTTCTTAATAAGTTTCTATTGATAATGTTGAATCTGTCTAGTTTCATAGTTTCTTCATTTGGTGAAATGACTGTCATGTACATGTATCAATCTAGTAATCAAGCTACCATATGAAAGCATCATGTCTTTTATTGTCAACTCAATCATGTTTTGACATATCAAATATCCAAAGTAATTATCACGTCTTATCATAATCCAATATATTGTACCTATTTTCATTTGACTAATTTCATCATGATGGTATTGTTTGGGAAGTAGAATGCTAATCATGATGTGATGAAGTAGTTTTGTATTGAATGATAGCATATACTCACAACTTTTAGGAACGATAGACAAATTAAGATTTTCAAAGATAGTACCTGATGCCTCAGAATATGTAACCCCAACTGATTCAGTATCTATTGTCCTCTAAAATAGCAACATTTTCTTTTTTCAGGAATTCATATAAGATTATAAATTATGCTATCCGTAATAGGTATATGATAACCCAAAAGATAAGTAGATACCTTATCATATTCATTTACATGCAAGTTATTATAAAACTCAAACAAGTCTAGGATAGATAGGTTCACTAATTTGAAGAATTGGAAGGACATCTAAGTTAGCAAACCATTGAATTATTTCCAAATCACTCAAATTTTCTAGATCTACATATTTTTCCTTATGCACATTTTTGGACTCAAAATTTGGGAATCTAAGGGCATGTTCATGTGAGTTAAACAATATAGAATCAAAGGTTTCATCTAATCTCCTTTTTCTTTTGTCCATTTAGGATCTTTTAGGTGCCATGGGAACTACATATATTACCAATAATAAGAGACAAGATCAAGCAATAAATTAAGAATGAGAGAAAGGTTTAAGAGTTATGCTTGTAGTTAATCTTCTTGTGATCACCAAAGGGGTTGAGATTGATCCTTAGCTTTGTAAAAGAGAGGGGTTTTCTTGAGTTTCTAGAGGAAGAATAAGAGGAATAAGGGGTGAAGAGTAGTTTAGAGGGGTGTAGAGAAGGTTGGGGGCAATTTTATCATCGACCCTAACTAGGGTTTTTATAGTGTAGGGTTACAAGCGGTACCACCGCCTAGTCTGGGTGGTACCACTGCCAGACCTTGCTAAAGGACACTAAATGGGCCAAACAATAAGCCTAATTCAATCCTGATTCAGACCCAATTAGCCTCTAATTGAGTTGGTATTGTTTCACCCAAATACTAACTCGATTAGACCTAAACTAACTCGATCTAGATACATAATTACAAGTATGAATCCTATGTTGTTCGACATGTATTAGTTCATCCGATGCTTCGTTTGATCATTCGACACATCGTTGCCTCCTTCAGTGTATTGTCCAATCGGCATGTTGACTCCCGCAACTTCCGATCTCATTGGCGCAATGTCCGATCCTTCGGCTCGATGCCCAAACTCACGACACGAAGCCTTTTGCAGATACGTCGATCGATCCTTTGGCCCAATGTCCAATCTCCTGACATGTTCTACTTCGGCCCAATGTCCGATTCCTCCTACTTTAATTGATTTGCCTTTTTTTATCGAAGTTAGTCCTGTGTCACTCAAAACGCAAATTAGATCATAAACTCTATCAATTGGTTTCATCATCAAATTCCGAGATTCAAAAATCTCCCACTTTTTTATGATGACAAACAATTGATGATGAAGTTTAACCTAAACTCCCCCTATCAATATGCATAATTGAGATGGACCTTGAATTCAAATTGAATTCAAGTCAAAGCAAATTTAATCATAAATATTTCATCATTGTATGCATCATTATCATAAGTTGAAGTATTGCATGCATAATACCAAATCATTATATATATTTTCAAAATATAAAATCATCATTACATGCATGATTCTAAAACATAAGATTTCAAATCATCATTTTATGCATGATCGTCATCATAATTTCTCCCCCTTTGTCATCAACAGAAAGAAGAAGTGCAACTAGCAAGTTTTTGAGATATAATTTCAAATCATTACATTATAAACATAATCTTAAGTTTTTGAAACATCGTCATGCAAGCTAGTAATTTTCTTTTGAGATGTGCATACTAGTAATTCTTTCTCCTCCTTTGTCATTGGCAAAAAGAAGTGCATCTTGCAAGTTTTTGTGATATGTACGCTAGAAAATTTAGTAAGTTTTTCATCACTTTAGAACATATAAACTAGCAAGTTTTAGAGATGTGCAAGTTTAGCAATTCTTTGCTTCTTGAGATGGGCAAGATAGCACTTTTGCTTCTCTTGAGATTACAAGCTAGCAATTCTAGTAAGTTTTATATCATATAAGCTAGCAAATTTTACATCATTTTAGAACATACAAGCTAACAAGTTAACAAGTGTTACTTTTCTTTGCGATGTGCAAGTTAGAATTTTTTGCTTCTTTAATAATTAGCAAGACTTTCTCCCCCTTTGTTATTGTCAAAAAGAAGGGAAAAATACAATAGTGCAAAACTTCTCAATCATTACAAAGCATACAAGCAATAAATACAAAGAAATTATGTTATGAAAGATATAATATAAAAGATCATGAAGGATTAAGTCATGAATGCCAAAATATATAATTTATTTTGACAAATCTCCCTTTTAGTAAATAACAAAAAGAAACCTTAGGAGATCAAAGATCTTGATTCATAAAAAAAATCTGAAGCATTGAATATCGAGAATTCAAGATCATAATATAGATAAAAACATTTCTCTAGCAAAAAGAGTCATGAGAGAACACATAAAGGATCTCGATTCATGTATAATATATCTCAATTCATTATGAATCATAAAAAATTATAATTTTGAAAAATAATGATTCATTTAGAAAATTTTTCTCTTTACTAAACGACAAGAATAAACATAGCAATGATACCAATCATGATTCATTTGGATAGTAGATAGTAAAAGGAAATATAGAGGATAAAAAATCTCAATTCAAGATAAAAATCATGATTAGATAAAACTCATCCAAATTCAAATCGTCAAATCATCAAAATCACTTTCAAGAGATTCAAAATGACATAAATAGATTTATCATTTTCTTATTAAAAAATCAATAAGATAGAGAAATTTTCAAAATGCATTCCCTTTTTAATTGTTTCAATTCATGTGATTGATTTAAAACAAGCATGTCCTTATTATTTTATCCCAAACAAAACATGCATTATCGTTAAAAATCGAAAGAGCAAGATTTATTACAAAAATCATCAAGATCAAAAAGTGTAACACATAATTCCAAAATATATGATTTCAAATCATCGTTACTTCAAATCCTCATGTATAATATAAAATCATCAAGCATGATACCAAACTTTTTAACATTTTTATTACATCATTACATCATTAAAATATCAAGCATGATTTCATTGAACATAAGGTATTTTCAATCAAAATCATTTTATTTGTTGTAGTAATGCATTTTTCATTTTAAGTGAATCTAACTCTTTATGCTTAGTGCTAGAAGTTAACATGCAATTGTCATGCTCAAATTTTAATTATTATTATTTCAAAATCAATAGAAAGAGAAGCATGATATTTTTTTTATAATTTTTTTTACTAACAAATTTAAAAACAACTCATGAAAAGCATCAAGTAATTTCAAAATATAGTAAAGGAGTTTCGGGTGAGTAATTTACCTCATCGTCGAGAGCCACCAAGGCATAATTCACCACTTCGTCTTCATCGGTTTACTCCTCGTCTTCGGATGCACTCGTTTCATCCTAAGTCACATTGAGTGCTTTTTTATTCTTTGGTAGCTTTTTCTTTTTAAGTTCATTTTTATTCTTAGTTTTATGTTTTATAAATTTTATAAATTTTATAAATTTACTTATGATGAGTTCTATGTCATCATCACTTGAGCTTTCGCTCGAGTGGTCTTCTTTTGTTCTAAGTGCTAAATCTTACCTATTCTTTGGAAGGTTGTTCTCATATTCATCAAGTTCATCATATCCCTTGCACGTCATTTGATGGGTCATTAATGACCTGATAAGTTCTTCAAGAGCAAAGTTATTCAGGTCCTTTGGTTCTTGTATTGTAGTTATTTTATGATCCCAATTTTTAGGAAGAGAACATAAAACTTTATTCACAAGTTCAAGATTCGAAAAACTTTTACCAAGTGCTTTTATACCATTGATAACATCTGTAAACCAGGTGTACATGTCTCCAATGGTCTTGCTTAGTTTCATGTAAAATAATTCAAAATCATGCATCAAAATATTTATTTTAGAATCTTTAACTCTACTAGTGCCTTCGTGTGTGATTTCAAGAGTGTGCCAAATATCGTGTGTACTTTCACAAGTCGAAATATGTTTAAACTCATTTTTATTCAAAGCATAAAATAAAGCATTTATAGCTTTCGCATTTAAAGAAAATAATTTTTTCTCTAAGTCATTCCATTCGTTCATAGATTTAGAGGGGGTTTGGAAACTAAGTTCAATGATATTCTATAAATCAAAGTTCAAAGAAAGCAAAAAAACTCTCATCATAGTTTACCAATATGTGTAGTCCATCCTATTGAACATAGGAGGACGAATGATAGAGTGACCCTCTTGAAATCCGATAAAAGCCATTTCTCTTAAGTGTTAAACCAAATGAGAAAAAGATGGCTCTGATACCAACTGTTAGGATCAAAATGATACTAAGAGGGGGGGTGAATTAGTGCTTACAATAAAAGCGTCGATTTTGAAACTTCGTACGTTCGATGAAAATCAATATTGGAAAGATGTTAACTTGAAACACATTCATAAGCGTAGTAAAAGTAAGAAATCAGTTTGCAATTAAAATGAAAAGCTTAAAGTAAATGCAAACTAGATTTTTATAGTGGTTTACTTGTCGTGACCTACATCCACTCTCGATTCCTCTTTACTCGAGGACACCGGCTTCTACTACCGGTCTTCCTTCAATGGGCGAAGACCAACTACTTGTTGGGAAATCTTGGGGGCGACATCACATGCACAGTGGAAGATCAAGAAAAATAAAATTCTCAATTTCCCAAAAAGATATTCGTCATCGTACGAAGATTGGTGCGTAAAAATCCGTGAAACAAACTGTGTATATAATAGATTGTGTTACATAAGGAGATCGTATA
>LVTN01000307.1:0-68846 GCA_001649415.1 Musa itinerans
AAAGGTCGGAGAACACTATCTCTGTTTTGTATAATTTATAGAGTTGATACAAGTCTAGGTATCATAGAGAACACTATCTCTATTTTGTAGAATTTATAGAACACTATCTCTATTGAACAGATGATTCAATAGGTAATTGTTCTCTAAATCATTCAAATCATATATACACAAAAATATTTATGAGTCTAGTTTCCAATAAATCATGTTTCACATAAATCAACGTTTTCAATAGAGAGTTATAAGCAAGAGTGTGCTAAAAGGTCAAAACTGATAGTCTCTGTTTTTATAGATTTTATAGGGTCAATTGAAATAATAGATTAGATAGGTAAATAGACTCCAAATTTATCAATCTTAGTTTCAAAGGAAAGATCTGTGAGTCTATTTATGAAAGAATCTAATTTCTCCTAAATCCAAGATCCGTGAAGAATGTTATGGCTGAACAATATAGAAAGGTCAGATCTCAAAAAATTTTAGATTCACAGTTTTATTCCCAAATGATAGAATAATCAAGTATAAAGCCAAAATCTTCCAAAGTTTTCATATTTAAGATGAAATTAGAAATCAAGAATTCTGTAGGAAGAGGTTAAAACACTTGTCTTAAACAAATTTGAGTCTCAAAAGTGTGAAATTCATGCAAAACCTCGAGCCAAAGCAAAGCTTTCTCTTCTTCTTCAATTTCGTTTCCCTTCTCCTCTTAAACCCATGTTGGCTGTAGCTTCTTAAGTTTTCATCCTTTTATTTCTTCTCTAATGCATTAAATTTAGCTAATATAAGGATTGTAATGTGGCAAGCATACATGAAATAACTTAAGTGTCATCCATAGAACAAACTTAGGTGTCACCATTAGGTTAGTTAGTGACACATGTCCATCATTTTTTTTTTCTAACTTAAATCTGAATCTTTCATCAATCATATCAAATTTCTAATATTTACTCTTAGTTCCTTACATTACAAATAAGCCCTTACAAAATTTTCAAAAATGAGGGATGTTACACTCTCCCCTCCTTGAAAGAAAATTTTAGTCCTCTAAATTTCTCATGCCTCCTTCGACGAAAAGTTGAGATCAAAATTGCACCTGGATTGAGGCCATCAACATGATTGAGCCTTGCCCTTTCCTCATAATATTCAAATTAAAATTTTCTTCTAATAACTTCCATTGTTCTGCTACCATTGGATCAAGCTCACCACTAAAACTGGGAGGACTAAGCTATTTAAATTAATTCATTCCTAGTCCATTCCAATTTGATGTCCCCAATTAACACTTTTATCTCACTCAATTACTCGACATCTTATATTTCTAAAAGACATCAAAGGAATTTTTTTCACCGATTACTATAGTTTACTAGACTTCAATATCTTTTGCATATTAAACATATCAAATATCTCAGTGATCCTCAAATCATACAATGATACCATCTTTATCACGCCCCACCCCCGAATTTAGATCAACAATACATTCTAGGATCCAATCATACATTTGAGAACACTGAGAAAACGTTCAAGTTATTCACATTAATAATTTTGCAATCCATAAGACCTGTGCAATTTAAATTCATATATCACATTGCTCGATGAATTGTAAAATCCAAAGCCAACTCAACTAAACCATAACCACATTATAAATCCATAGTTGTGGGAATCTATACAATCACAAAACAAACATATACCACATGTTTATATCATTACATAATTTCAACTTAACATTCCCAAAATCCTGACATGAATGGTACTTTTCAAATATTTACAAAACTCATAAGTTCATATTTACCATAAACATTTCATTAGATATAAGGTGTACTTATACAACAAAACATATCATCCACTAAAGGTTTGCCCGAAGTCTTCTAGCTTTCCACTGCCTTAGCCCAATTTAAATATTTTAGTAAGCGACAAGCTATCTTGAAAAAATTATCAGCAACGGGGTGGCCACATAGAGCTCAGCAAGCGACTAATAGATCAATGGTAGATGAATCATTTCGAAGCATATCAATGACGGATGAAACATTTCGGAACATATCAATGGCAAATGAAATGCTTCGAAACATATCAATGGCATATGAAGCATTTCGGAGCATATTAATGTCATATAAAGTATTCTGGAGCATATCATGAACGTATGAAATGTTTCGGAGCATATTAATAACAAATGAAACATTTCAGAACATATCAATGACAAATAAAATGCTTCGAAACACATCAATGGCATATGAAGCATTTCGGAGCATATCAATGGCGAATGAAACATTTCGGAATATATCAATGGCAGAGAAATATTTCGGAACATATCAATGGTAGATGAAATGCTTCAAAACATATCAATGACATATGAAGCATTTCCGAGCATATCAAAGAACAAATACGAAATAGAAGCTCAAACGTCGCAATTGACGTTGCACACATTTCATTCTTATCCAAAGCATAGATAGAAGCATATAACCAAAGCTCTGGATATCATATCAAATAAATAGAAGGTGATGTGAGATCTCAAACATAATATGGTCCATCCATTTCTGAATGACCACCAAATATAATCTAGAGCATCGTAGGCTTTAAGCACATACCCTTTACTATTTCTGGCAAAGGTCCAGATAATCCCTTTACTATTTCTAGCAAAGGTCCAAATAATCCCTTTACCATTTCTGGCAAAGGTCTAAACAATCCCACAAACACCGGATTACAAAAGGGCATTATGAACAATAAAGTTGGGACATATCGGAAACACATGCGGAACAACGAAATGCATGTGCCTATACAAAATATTACGATACAAACATGAAGTTTACATAACAGATCAAGGTATACAAATACTCATAGGACAAGAGTATACATGAATTTGAAGCAATGATGTAAAGCTCAACTAAAGTAATGATTTTAGCAGAAATAATTTCCAAAGATATGAATCAAGAATAGGCGAAATCGATCAAAGCTCGATTTTGACAGAATTTGAGATACACATTGAATGAATTGTTTGGATGATTAATTTTATACAAATTTATACAAAATAGGAGTCATTCGAAATATGTATCAATCTAGTTTTTTATAACTTAAGTTTTGTATGAATCGAAGTTTCCAACAAGGAGTTATAAATAATTTAGTAACCAAAGGTCAGAGAACATTATCTCTGTTTTGTAGAATTCATAGAGTTTATTTAAATAGATGATTCAATAGGTAATTGTTCTCAAAATCAGTCGAATCATATATGCGCAGAGATATTTATGAGTCTAGTTTCCAATAAATTATGTTTCACATAAATCAGAGTTTTCAACAGAGAGTTATAAGCAAGAGCGTACTGAAGTCAAAACTGACAGTCTCTATTTTTATAGATTTCATAGGGTCAATTAAAATAATATGTTAGATAGGTAAATAGACTCCAAATTTATCAATTTTGGTATCAAAGGAAAGATCTGTGAGTCTATTTTCGGAAGAATCTAATTTCTCCTAAATTCAAGATCCATGGAGAATGTTATGGCCAGAACAATACAAAAAGTTCAAATCTTAAAAATTTCCAGATTCACTGTTTTATTCCTAAACGATAGAATAATCAAGTATGAAGTCAAAATCTTCTAAAGTTTTCATATTTAAGATGAAATCGGAGATCAAAAATTCTATAGGAAGAGGTTAGAACACCTACCTTAAACAAATTTGAGTCCCAAAAGTGTGGAATTGATGCAAAACCTCAAGCTAAAGCAAAGCTTTCTCTTCTTCTTCAATTTCGTTTCCCTTCTCCTCTCAAACCCATGTTGGTTGTAGCTTCTTAAGTGTTCATCCTTTTATTTCTTCTCTAATGCATTAGATTTAGCTAATATAAGGATTGTAATGTGGCAAGCATACATGAAATAACTTAAGTGTCATCCATAGAACAAACTTAGGTGTCACCATTAGGTTAGTTAGTGACACATGTCCATCATTTTTTTTTCTAATTTAAATATGAATCTTTCATAAATCATATCAAATTTCTAATATTTACTCTTAGGTCCTTACATTACAAATAAGCCCTTATAAAATTTTCAAAAATGAGGGATGTTACATTAATAACTTAATATTTAGTCTTCATAGCATAGACCTAAACTTTTCTAAAAAAATCATCTATAAAAGTGATAAAATAAAGTATACCAATGATGTCATGAACATTAACAGATCCACCATGAGCTTTTATCCTCAAAAGACCACATACATATGTATAAACACGGTCTAAGACATGTATTTTTCTAGATAAAACAGGACTAACAAATGAAACTCTGTGTTATTTACTAGCCAAACAGTCAATACAAGGATTCAGATGTGTACCTCTGAGATCTAGCAATACCTCTCCCTTGGAAAGAGCTTGTAGCCCCTTCTCGCTCATGTGTCCTAATAGCTTATGTCATAACTCCATGTTGAAGTCTTTCTTTGTAACATTTAACTGCTCGCCATAAGCTTTGGCCTACAATCTATATAAGGTGTTACATTTCTTTCCACTAGCCACAATAAGACAACCCTTACTGAGCTTACATTGCCCTTTGTAAAGTCTATTATCATAGTCTTCATCATCTAGTCTTCCAACTGAAATTAAATTCAGCCTCAAGTCAACCATATGCCTCATATCCTTAAGCACCAACTTGCAGCCAAGGTTGGTCTTTATGTAGATATCACTCATGCCAATAATGTCTATCATGTCATAGTTGCCCATCTTGACAACACCAAAATTTTCAAACCTGTAGGTAGCAAAAAAACTCCCTCCATAGTGTATCATGATAAGAAGCACATGTATCAATCACCCACTTAAGATCCTAATACACACAAGAAAAAATATCATTAAAAGGAGACAAAATCAAATAATCACCACCCTGCATTGTAGTTGTAGTATTATCCTTTGATTCTATAGACTCCACTTCTTTTCTCTTTTTCTTGCTCTTCTTAGTTTACTTGCATTGGTTCTTGTAATGTCATTTCTCACTACAATTATAGCAAATAATATCCTTTTTTGATATTGACTTGCTTCTATCCATGCGTGAATTGCTTTTATCGTTGTATTTTGACCTTCCTCTATTCTCTGAGATAAGTGTTTGTGAATCATTCTAAAATATTGTTGAATTCTTTCTTCTCAGCTATTCATTTAATAAACTACTTGTTACTTGACTCATTGTGACAACATCATCTGGCACAGAATTACTGAGGGAAACCACTAGTGTCTTCCAACTTTTTGGTAATGAACTGAGAAGTAATAATACCTGCAACTCATCATCAAGAGACATTTTTATAGAGGATAACTGGTTAGTAATACTCTACATTTCATTCAAATGCTCAACAATAGAAGCACCCTCTTTATATTTCAGGTTTATAAGTTTTCTTATTAAGAAGGCTTTGTTGCCAACTTGTTTTCTTTCATAGAGACCTTCCAACTTTTTTTATCAAGTTGCTACTGCAATTTGATGCCTCGTTGCTGTAGTTTTTTCTCCTATTTTCACAGTTATCACACTCCCCTTATTAGATCTAGGGTTAGATTAAATGAGAGGTTGAATTCATGGGCTGTAAGCCTACTAACACAATCATGTTAGATAGGTGTCTATCGATATATTATGTAGGGCTAGTGATAGGTGTTAAGAATTTAATTCCATAAGTCTAAATTAAATCAAATTAATACCAATGTGATCCAATATATCATGTGACTCTTTTAATTTTTGATGTGGAAAAATAATATGCATAATATAGATTTTTGGTACATTGACAACACCATCCTCTTCATCTACGTGATCAGCTCAATGTTCATCTACTTTGAAGAACTTGATGCAGGTCAACGTTGACGTAGGTTGACATGAAAGTCGACATAGTTTATGTTGACAATATTCCCTAAAAGAGGTTGGAAATATGCAACTTACTTTAGACCAGTAATTGTCATCATATTTCGACAAGATCGAACCCAAACCAACTCACGACAGATTTTGATAGTCTAGTAAAGTAGAGACTAATGGCTCTACGTTAACTACAAAACAACTGTGAACATATTATTACTAAAACAAAATAGTGTGATAACCAAGAATATCCTTTATAATCGTAAGGATTCAAACGATCTTCTCCGATGATGCATTGTTATTATCTTGACACTTAACAAAAATTATCTGATATCATAAAGGAAAATAAAACTCTTAAACCACCTAAGCCCTAATCGCCATGTTGAGGATAAGAAAACCTTTGTTTTGCATATATACCTTTGATGATAAATGATGTTTAACCCTTTCATAGTGTCCTAACGATCTCTTGGAAGCCTTCCACTTGACCTGATTCATGATACTCTCGAAGCTTATGATATTATTGCTCGCTCCAACCTCTCGGATTCAATGTAATACTAAAATCTAATCATTAAACTTTTAGTAATATGAAAGTATCTTAGCCCATCTCAATCTTTCTCCAACACAAACATTTTTTTCTGACAGCAGCATCTCATTATTCCAATATTTTGCCTTCTTCTCTTCATTCCTCATGCATTTTATTTTATGTTTTTAATTATTTTCCTTGGAATTCACTCTTTTTCCAAGAAAATAAAAGAAAAGAGGTATTAGCATAAGAAATAATATGTGAAGGTCTCCCCAAAGCTACAAAAGCTGAGTACTTCCCATTAAATGCCGACATAAATATGTTGCTCGGAAGTACATGAAGTGAGGCACTTGTTATCTACTATCAATGTCTTTTACATTTTTTAAAGCTCCCCTTCCGCCATTAATCCCCACCACATCTCTAATTAATCTCTTCGCATCTCTCCATGGACATAAAATTGATGTGCACATGGGGGCTTCACACCATCTAATGCCTAGTTCTATAAATGACCCATTATTTAACCACATTCCTCGTTAACTTACCTACTGCTCCAGTAATGAGACCTCTCCAAGGTCAGCACTACTTTTAATTCTCACTTCCTCACCCTTAATCGTGATGAATGGTGGAAACTTTTGAGATCTCATCCTTCTTTCAACACCATTGACTTAGTCTTGGATGCGCCATCTTTGTTGCTTCTAAGATCTCATCCATTGAGCTTTGGTGGATAACACTTTAGAGAAGTAGAGAGGATGGCGTCTTTAAGGTTTGCTCGCATGCATGCATCAAACAAAGGACATTAATGTATGCTTATCTCTTGGTGGGGGAGAGGAGACAAATGTGTTGTAGAGCTACACGTCCTTCGTCTCTTCATTAAATTGGCAGTAAAGGAGCATTTGCTGAGGGCTGTATATTTTAAGCCCCATGCATTAAGTTAACCAGTCTCGCATTCATGGCCATTGGCTATATCACTTTCTTCTCTCATCAGCAACAAGAAAAAAGCAAAACCCTACGCTACATTTCTTATCATATATATATATATATTAGTATTTGTTGTTTTGTGATGAAGACAAGCGATTGACCTCTACAAAGCTCTTATATAATGGCATTCATGGTGGTGTAGCTTCCACTGCTTGCTGCTAAGGAACACCCGTAGAAGCCACTCTTCTTCGCCATTGTCGAGATCCAGAGCTGCTGCAGGTTGGTGACATGCAGTTGTTCGAGGTTGGCATCGGTAACTCGAACTATTGAGCGCTATGGAGTACTGTTGTTTGTGGTCGCAGATAGGGTTTAGGGTGTTCGATAGGAGGACGACGATGAGCCGCCGCAGAGGCCAGAAGGTGGACCTGAAGCTGAACCTGGCGCCGCCGCCGCCGACGAGAGGGGACACGTCGAGAAGGGCGGCCGCCGCCGCTGTCAGCGACGGGGATTCCTCGCCGAGCTCGTGCCTGTCGTCCGACTCCGACAGCCCCGAAGCGACGTCGTCGATGGTGCTCGCCGCCTGCCCCCGGTGCCTCATGTACGTCATGCTCTCCGAGGATGACGTCAGGTGTCCCAAGTGCAAGAGCGCCGTCCTCCTCGACTTCCTCCACGACTCCACCACCACCAAGACGACCAGGAAGCCCTGAACTCAGCCACAGCGGGCCGAGTCATCGTTCTTTACCCTGGTCTTCTTCCATGGTCGTCTCTCCTCTCTGTGCTCGTTCTCCTTGTCTTCTCTTTGAAGGTGATGTTAAAGCTGCAATCTTTACTGCCTCACGTTCTTAATGTTAAACGCGGAGAAGTGGGGTATGATTTATGGGTTTTTAGGTTGGGGACGCAAAGCCATAAGAACATAAATTAATGCTATGATAATTGTGGTAGTTGAGAACAATGGGGAATTACGTCAGATTATACAGACCATTCATTTCTACCCTCATCTTTCTCCTCGTTTCCCAGCCTTTAGTCCGCGGTTGGACTTCGCCATGCAATGGACCGAACGTGAACCGAGATCGACCCGATTCGATATATTGATACCAGATATGATTCGATCCAACGGCTAAATTGCAAGTGGAATCCCGCACGCCAACTCCCAAATCGTTCCCGTCTCACCGCTTCCCCCCATCTCCTCTCCTCTCTCTCTCTTCTTTCCTCTCCTCGATGGCGAGCATTAGGAGCTCGCATCGGCGGATTGCATCGCCAGTCGACGGCGGCGGGAGCACTAATACCTCTCCTGCCTTCCGTGCCATCTCCAGGTACTCGTCTCTGTCTCTCTTCCTCTGTTCTACTCGACCCCCTTCTCTCATATTGTCTTCCTCGAGAAACGTTGCCGCCTCATCGTACTGCTTACCCGACGCTGGGAACCGCTGGCCAAGGGGTGGTCGGCGGTGGTTACGGCTCGATCTCGATCTCGGGTTGGAACGAAGAAGTCGGACCTGATCGGTTCGTCGGATCGAAGACCCGTTCTATGAGATCCGATCCGTTTACACGCCACCGATATGCGCTGCGCTGTCGAATTCTCTACCCTGGTAAGAGCTACACAAGTGGCTACCACACCAGATTTAGCGCTTGGGAGTGGGACCACCTCCCCCACAACTTCTAATTACCTGGGCGTACCTGACACGGCCCACAGCCCATCTTATCCAATTCATTGTGAACTCAATTGGCAGACTGGTCCAATTCTGACCACTGGTTCTGATCATTGTTGCCGGTCCCACCAATCCACATTGGAGAACTATAGTCTGACGGTGGCATTAGTACTAAATGATTTAAATATATGTGAAACTATTCAAGACTTAAGTTTATATATATTATAGATATATCATTCTATAAACTAATTTAATGATGCTCAAATTTAAATTGATATTACTACCGGCTTCAGAATTATTGGGAAGAATGGGAGTCAAATAGTTGATGGAAATAATAAAAAGGAATTTTAGGTATTTGAAATATTCATTTAAAAAAAAAAATAGGGATAGTTGACTTGTGTTTATTGGATGATATTAGTAGTACATACAAAAATTTGTATATATTTGATGTTATACTTTTAAGGGCATAAACCAGAGTTTATGAAATTTAGAAGAATTTGTGGATAAATGATCAAACTTTTTTTTTCAACACGTGACAATTTTGAGTTAATGAGTTGATTTCTTTCCACCTGTATTTTTACATAAATAAAAATAATTCATGAAGGGAGAAACAAAAAAACACACTGAATCTGCTACCAGCCGTCTTGCCGTCGAGTCATCGCCGCCAACCGCGGAAGAAGCGGCGGAGGAAATCGACGCAGGGACCAAGCGACTCCACGGCGACGCAGCAACAGGTAACGAAGTCGAGGACCCGCCGGGGCGGTCCACTGAGGCGGCACTCGGTCGCCAACGGCGTCGGCTGGAGGTACGCGTACGCGGCCTGCTTCACGAGGTGGTTCTTGATCGGGATCTCGCCGCCGCCGGAGCTCGCCGTAGACCATGTGGCTCTGGGCCGTGGCCGCCGGCCGATGAGATCCCTGAGGCTGGTGTACCCCGTCCCCTCCTCCGCCCGGGTGTGGCGCCCCAGGTCGCCGCCGCCGTTCGTGGAGCCTTGCTGCGGGGAGGGGTCCCCGACGTCGGTCGCCCCCGGGCTCCAGTAGTGAATTACGATATCGCCCCTGGCCGTTGTGCCTGTGGCTTGCTCGTCGGCGACGACTTGGCCTACCATCGCGAAGACCGAGAAAGATATAGAGAGAGCGAGGATATATATATATATATATATATATATATATATATATAATCGTTTGTTAATTGTCGTATATATGAATATGTGTACGTATTATCACATAAGGGTAATACAATCTCGTGGCCAAAAATAACATATGCCGCAGTCGCAATCAACCTTAATTGGAATCCAAATTAGTTGGTATAGAACTGATTGGTTAGTTGATGAGTCGGACACATTCCGACTCTTATCTCGATCGGAACAATCGAGTCGGGCACACCAAATTATTTGTGAACGGTCAAGATCATCTGAAAGCATATGTGTTTAAGATAGGCAGATATCAGGGCCGTCGGATTGATACAGCGCTCTAATTTAGACGTTTCGCCCTACAATAATTGGATCTGCGTCCAGCCGTCCTTCATTGGCCACCGCTTACTTTACTACGTTGAATGTCAACAATTGTTAATTTAAGTGGACAAATATGCCATCAATTACTCACTTATCTTTTTTTAATCCAAATGAATCATGAGATTGGACCGGTTTTACTTAACATAAGATGAGTCATAAATAAATAAATAATAGTTAATAAGATTAAATAATATTAATATATTTTTTATTTATATTAAAAATATAAAAATATTAAAATTATAAAAATAATATTATTTGCGTTCTAATAATATCATTAAAGTCACTAAATAATTTTAAAATTTTTGGAAAGCCTTGGAAATAACTTATAAACTTCCAAATGACCATTTTTATTTTTATGCCTATAAAATAGATTTTCTTTGCCCTTAGATGGTCGAACTTATGTCTAATTTAAGGTGACTTAAAAATCACTTGAATATTTTCAGAGAAGCTTTTTACGAAATTTTGAGGAAAAAAAAGATTTTTTTCATGACTTATTCGAGGAAAGCTTTTTAGAGAAGCTTTGTATGAAAGCTTTTCAGAGAAGCCTCTTTTATGAAATTTTGAGGAAAAAATATAGAGACGTGAGTTGCACTATGTTTAAGTAGGATTAAGCTATTTTTCCCTTAAAAAAAATGTAACTTACATGATATTTTTTTACCTTGAAAATGACTTACAATGGCTTAAATGACTATTTTTTTATTTTATTTTATTTTATAAATAATTTTATATTTCAACCCTTAAAAGCATGAAATTATGTTTTTTTTTTTAATATTATCTGGTTTAAAATCAATTTACAACCACTTTCGGGATTAAAAATCACTTGAATATTACCAAAAAGGTTTAATGGAGTTTTGAGGAAAAAAATTTTAAAGATCTGAATTATCACTATTTTGAATGGGTCAAACTCTTCTTAAGTTTTATCCAAAAATAATGTAACCCTATTAAAAAAAATGTAACTCGTCTTACTTTAAAAAAAAAAAATTCTTAATTTTTCAGAATAACTAACTTAGAATTGATCTAAAAAGAATAAAAGACTATTTTTTTATACCTTTAAAATATAATTTTCATTTGTTTCGGTGCTTAAAGCTTGAAATTGTACCGTTACATTATCGTAAATTTATTAGTTTTTATAATATTTATATGTATAATTTTAAAATTATTATTATTTATATAATATATTGATATTAATTAATTAATTATTTATTTATTTATTTTTAAGATCGATTAAACAGGTTCGATTGAATGTGTTGGTTCTATAGAATAAGTTGGTTCAATATAAAAGGTTTGAAAAAAAAAAAAGAAATAAGAGAAGGAGAAAAACAAATGAGTATTTGAGAATACTTTATTATTAGAAAAATTAGAAACAATAAAGTCATATGAACTAAAAACAGATGTTTTTCTAAGGAATTTGGCCATGTAATTTTACTGGTGGAATTTATGCGATTTAAAAATATTTTTCTATAAGGCTAACGTGATTGGAAATTATACGAATCTATTTAATCATGATTTTATAAAGTTAGATTATTGAATATAATGTCAGTTTCTGAGGGTTAGACGCCTCAATTTTCTTCTTTTTGATCCTTTAGTCGGATCCAACCCGCGAGACTAACAGGTCATGTAAAACGGGTCCGCTCGTACCGGGTCGGATCTAAAAGATGGGTTACGATCTCGAGCGAGCCTACCGTTATCCTCCCCGCCTCCCCTTGGAGCTATCCTGTGACTCCGGTTCGCTACTTTAAGCGCAACTCCCATCGCTCCCTCTCGAGTCTTATCCTAACGAAACCGGAGCGCACCGAATCGAGAGAGGGATAGGAAGCGAGAAGGGGAGATACATCGAGCTCCATCGCCATGGCTTCTTGCTACGTTCCTTCCGTCGTCTCCTCCAACGCTGCAACGCCGATGGCTTCTTTCGCTTCCCCTCCGTACCCTCCCTCGAAAACCCTAGCCATCCCGAAAGGCTTTATCGGCCTGAGGGCCGGCAGGACCTTCAGTGCTCGCTCTCCTCGATTGGCATCTGCTCCGAGATCATCCGCGAGAGGCTTCACCGTCAAAGCTTCAAGCGAGGTTCTATTCCTCGATTTCTTTTCTCTTCATGCATTTTGATGGGCTCGGTCTATTAGGGTTCGCTCTAAATGATGTTTCTTCTTGCAGAACGATCTGCCTTTAGTCGGAAATAAAGCTCCAAACTTTGAAGCGGAAGCTGTTTTTGATCAGGAGTTCATCAATGTATGCACATGTTGGCTTTTTTTTCATGTACTTATTGGTCTGCGAAGTAACTGTGGTTTGATGTTGGCTTCTGTATCGTTTTTTGGAGAAAGCTTCTTTTGTTATATGCACTCGATTTGGACATGATTAAGAAAGTTAATTATTGGTTTGAAATTACAGCATCTTGCCATGTAAGTTGTATCCGTGATTTGATGGGTGGTTAAGAGTGTTTAGGGATTTATTTTGTTTACATGGAGTTATGGAAGGCAATTAATTATGGTTAATCTCCACCAGCTAATTATCATTTGACTGTTAGTTAAAACTCTGGACGAAATTAATGCGCTATAAGAACTCATTATGGTTATAAGAACATTGGAGACATCTTAGGTGCTTAAATATAGTTTTTAATTAAACTAACTAAGGTCGATGCTTATTTGAGTTTCTAGATCGATGCTAACTGGAGCGATATATGAGAAGGATTCTAATATTTGGAGGGATACACATATATGTTTATGCTATATAAAATTTGTAGGGGAAAATACGGTATTTCCAAACTTTGGGAGGACAGATATGTTAAACTCCTTTTTCATTGTTTTATTGTTTAATAAAGCTAGTTGTGATGCGCATTAACAATAAAATGCTTGGATCTGGGAGGGGAGGGGAGATGCAAATTAACCTTAAGGTTCAAATATTCTATCCATCTAAGAACTATAATAGAAAGAACTGTGATTCACTGGTGGGAACTTTAGTATTAATATTTGCTTATGTAGTTGGCAAGTTTGAAATTCAAATTTCTTGTTAGATAAAGAGAAATTTTATTCAACTAAATGTATCCACAGTCTGCACAGGGAGTACATGTTCATTAGTAACTTTTGGGATTTACATGTCAGATTGTTCATAAGAGTATATATATCCTGAGCTATATCTGGAAACCTTGCATAAGTTTAGACCGAGGATATGCATAAAACAGGTAGAAATTGTTTACTTTATATTGTGGTAATTGTAGATGTTATAAAATTCCCGACATGGATTTTGTGTATGACATTACATCTTAGGCAGCAGTGGCCATTTAGTTGTTTTTTCATTGCGTCCTCTTTCTCTCTGTAATTGATAATTAGAAGTTCTTTGCAAATGCTTAAAATGCCCTTAGGAAATTAAAATTTCTAAAGATCAAAATATCTTCCTCTCTAATTGATAATTAGAAGTCTTGCTCTAATATTGCAATCTTTTTTTGTTTATTCTCTTTCATTTTAGAATATTATTCATTTTTGCTTTGGTCATTACACCCTTGTTTATGTCTGTTGATTGCATGTCTAGATGCACACAATAAACCATCGTTGTCCATGACTGTTAATGATAGAACACCCTCAACCTTGCTATATTATCATATTGACTGTAGCCATAACTCCCTAAGCTCCAAAAATGCAATTTGTCGGCTATCAAGCAATAATTTAGAGTAGCCTATGTTTTGAGTGTATTATGATTAATGAATGGAGATGTTTGTAAGCTTCATGAGCATCCATTATTTTAAACATTTTGAACTTCTCAAAGCTATATTCTTTTAAGGTTCTATCACATAACTTGACAACAAAAGCAACTTTGGGAACTTTTTTATTATTTACTCGACATTTAGTGTGAATAATTTTCTTCAGCTTTAATCATTTCTCTGCCTTGGTAGGTCAAACTCTCTGATTATATTGGGAAGAAATACGTCATTCTGTTTTTCTATCCACTGGACTTCACATTTGTCTGTCCTACTGGTGAGTGCAAACTTTTTAACTTGGGAACACAATAAACATTTGAAGTATAGCGATTTTATGGATGCATAATTAGACATTAAACTATCATTCCCTTTATACAGAGATAACTGCTTTCAGTGACCGGTATTCAGACTTTGAGAAGTTAAATACAGAGATCTTAGGTGTTTCAGTTGACAGTGTGGTAAAGTGTTTCTTGCCCATATATGGAATTTGTTTTGCTCTTCACCTATTCATTTGATTTGTGAAGTCTGATGTTTCTTTGGACTTAAAAGTGGACTGATGAGGTTCTGAGCGCTTTGAAATTATGAATGCAAACTTCTGAATTTAGTTTCTTAATTACTATGACTTCCGCTGATATATGAATTGTTCTTATTATGATAGCCTAAGATACTACTGATCTTATTTAATTTACTATATAAGTTTCACAAGGGATGACCTCATAAGTTCTGCAACAGCAGGTCTTCATTAAAAAAATTTCTTTTTCGTTGAAAATGCCTTTCTCATTTTTAAATGATTTTAGTTTCAATAGTTTGGCCACATACGTTTCGGGGTGTTTATCTTGAGCATGGTATTTTGAAGTAGTTTGCCAGGTTATAAGAGGTTGAAGCCTTGAAGGTAGTAAGGCAAAAATGGCAAATCAGTTGTAGCTTCTGGTCCATCTTGCTTCCAATACTGATATATAATCCTATTTCTTCCAATATCTGGAATTTATTGTTGTTTTCTAATCCTATTGATATCTCATCTGCAGTTCTCCCATCTTGCATGGGTTCAGACAGATAGGAAGTCAGGAGGCCTTGGGGATCTGCAGTATCCATTGATTTCTGATGTCACTAAATCAATCTCGAAATCTTACAGAGTTTTGATTCCTGACCAGGTAAATTTATGCATTTTTTTCATATTACAAATTACAAAATACCAAGATATAATCTAGACAGTCTCACGTTTCTTAACATCAGGTTCCACCCCCTCCCTCGCAATTTGTTTTCAACATGTGGCAGATAAAAAGTGAAACCATTATGTGTCAATTGTATGATCTGACAGGGAATCGCATTGCGAGGACTATTCATCATTGACAAGGAAGGAGTGATTCAGCATTCAACCATTAATAACCTTGCGATTGGCCGGAGCGTTGATGAAACCTTGAGGACTCTTCAGGTAATGAGACCAAAATTTAATTTCACTCCCATGGCGATGCTGCCATGAAATTGGTGATATTCCATCATATTTTTGCTCTTTTGTAAACTGGTAGCTTGACACCAATACAAGATACATCACATGGTAAACCCAACTGTAGGATATCATATTTCTTGGATCCCACCTGATAAAGTCATAGTCTCATATTGATCGGAGAGTCAAGACCTAATGGAGAGTCGATCGACCAAATGTGCCTTTCCTGCGATGACAAGATTATCCAATTCCAAAACAGACAATTCCTCATGGTTAATAGAGTTGGCACATAGTTAGTGTGGACCTTACCATCACCCATCATCACTGATGATTACGCCTCCCACTATGAGATACACAGCTACTATGGTTCTTCAGCATTCAACACTATAATATGTTGCGTATCCCAATCTTAATTCATATATCTTGCCTTGCAGGCACTGCAATATGTGCAAGAAAACCCAGATGAGGTTTGCCCTGCAGGATGGAAGCCCGGAGAGAAGTCCATGAAGCCAGATCCCAAGCTTAGCAAGGAGTACTTTGCAGCTATTTAGGTAAGAGCAGTATAATTGTGTCCGTGGCCAAGTCTTCTTCTACTGTTGTTTGGAAGAGTCTGGGTGGAGTTTTGTTGCCCTTCATGGCTTTTGCCCAACCATGTCCTGATGTTATTGTTGTTTATTCCATAAAATTGTCCCAATATCCTATCATTGCTTTGGCCCATTCAAGAAAAGACCGGCTTCTTTTTACCGAACCAATTGGGCCGACCACGGTTTTAAATCTCGACCTGAGCACGGATATTGATGTGCCAAGTGTGTGTCGACCCGCTGGCCCTTCATAATGGCCTGCACAGAATGTAGAGAAAGAGGAGGCAATACTCGTAGGAGGAGACGATACGAGTAGGTGAACAAAGAGTGTGGGTCGGTAAACATCAATCGATATATATCATGTGCAATTTCATGATTCGCATGTCAAAAACTATGTTGGATCAGTAAATATTGATCGATATACATATTGGTTTTATTGTTTGCTAAACCTTAAAATAGACTGTTCGCTTCCTTATTTTTCTATTTAAGCTCCTTTAAAATTAGATTCAATTTATGTTCTAATGTAAACATTAAAATTATAAACCTCAAAATAGACCACTTCATAAATTATAACTTTTTTCTTTCTTTAACCAACAAAGTTTGACAATGACAATGATTTTTAGCTAAGGAATCATCGTGTTGAAATCGGGAAAGACAGTCGATATTTATTGGTTTGTAAAACTTAGGATAGACTTATAATTTTATGCTAATCATTATGAAACTTAACTAACTTACCCAAACTCAATTTCCCTAGTAAGCTCATCTCCAATTAAATTAATAAATACTCTAATTAAACCTAACCAGATTGGAGATTCAGTTCATCTTCCTAACTCATTGCGGTGGTGCTTTTCTCCGATTGAAAGAGACAGTGACTTGGGTTTTTGCTCTCTCTTTCAAATCACAACCATTTTTATTGTTCTTTTTCTTTGATCTCATGGCTGTAGGTAATATATCGTTTTCAATGACCAAACTGGTTTAACTTTAGGGTGTTAAAAGAAGACTATTATTGAGGCAATCTGTCCCTTGATGGTGATATGGCCAACCTATAGATCTCAATCCCAGCTCGGAAACCTTAATTGCATGCTTAGCTCAGTTGATTTTTTTTTTTTTTTTGAAAAACAAATAAAAAAAATCAAATCTCTATATTTCACACATTATTCATCTACTGCTTTTACCATTATAGAAAGAAAAAGGTCTTTTCATTGAATTATTAGTACATGACAATTGCACCATAATATAAATATTTAACCTTATATTAATCATTGCTGTTTGTGAATCTCCCACATCCTTTTTCTGAAATATATGAATACATCTAATCCAAAATGGATCAAAGTTAAGGATGCATCTAAACTCTAACTGGATATCCCCATTGCCACCGGAATCATGATTCATGATCATTAAAAGATAGTACAAAAGAACTATAAATATAGAGGACATTAGCTTTTGACACATTGGTCCAACCCACCATGTCTAGGAATAAAACTAGCTTTTTTTTTTTTAAGTTACTCATAATGCAATTAACATACATAGGTCAAAAAGGAGAATCTTATTTGGTTTATCTTAATGAATTTCATCATGAAAAATATGATAATTTTTTTTTTCGATAATCACAACACCCAAAACATATGTTTTCCTTAATATTTTAACTCATACCATATGCTTAGATTTAGTTCACTTGTCAAAAATATTTTAATTTAAATAAAAATATAATGGTTTAAAATTTTAGTCTCAAACTTATGATTGAACTCATAGATTTGTTACGTACCAACATATCATCGAGATATGATATGTGTGTTGATTGATTTACAATGTAAACATAGAGGAGAAAGAATATAGAGTAAGTTGACTATGTGCGCGAGAGCATGAGTCATAACCCTTTTAGATCAAAAGGGATTATTGAGAACTTTAAATTCTAAAATTAAAAGAAAAAATAATGTACCATCCAATTTATGAATGTTATCGAACAATAATTTATGAATTGATTTGAACCAAACCAAAATTAGTAACGATAGTATTGGGTATATACAGATCATGATAAATTTTGCTAGAGATGAAGGGTTTGGATAAGTGGCAACTCAAATTAAGTTCTCTTTCTAATCAATAAGAAATTGTTAATGATATACACAAATTCGATAGGAGAGAATCAATCAAAGTGTGTAATTATATATATATATATATATATATCACATCATTATCATCATCATCCATGTTCTTAGTGGTGGGCCTGCTGTTGTTTCATTTCCCCAGTAAAGTCGAGCAGGTTTGATTCATCCATCCAAAGGAGAGCTTTCCAACTTGTAGCATAGCATGCTCATCTATTAACAGCTGCCTTTGTCGTAAAGCTTGAACACACTCACCCAGCTTTTGATTTCCTTTACACACAGTGCCGAGGGTGTTGGCTCTCATGTGATCACCTCCTCACCATGCCATTCATCCATGGAGGCCAGCCAAGTCTTTCTCTGTGCCATTCCGTGTGTGCATCATTTCTTACTCACATTGCATAGGGAGAGCGAGAGCGTGTGCGAATCGGATTCCGATCCGCTTTAGTTCTGCCGTTAATGGATGCTGCTTAGTGGCTCGACCCATCACCATACGTACCATCAGATGGAGCGCGACGGGTCGGACCAAATAATTCTTGTTCGGATCCGCGCAAAGTAATCGGAGAGGTTCCGAACCCGGAGAAGAGGCATATCGGATCGGCTCGGCTCATTGCCAGCGAGGAACGAACGGTGGACGAGTTGGCGTGGTCCCCACCGCAGGCTATGCCTCCGGGTCCCATCCCCTCCAAAGCTAGATCAGACGGTCTCCGTCAGCCCACCTTATCCGATCTGACGGTTGAGGTCGTGGGAAGACAGCTCACCCTCGGCTATTTTTAATAAATAAATTACCCTACTTATTCTTGTAACCCTGATAGAAACCCGTCTTGTCATTGGTGGAAGCAAACGAACTCACAGATGTCACTTGAGGTACGTGGCGGGGTGATTCAGAAATAGTGTTTTTCTTTTTAGTGTCGCTGACACCGCACAGCTTGCCATGGTGGGCAAGAAAGAATGGGAAGGCAAAAGTAGCTCTCACTCTCTCTTTCTCTCTCTCTGTTTGAAACCTTTTGCGGCATATAAAACCCCCTCGCCGTCCCTCCTCTCTTCCGTCGCCCGTTTCCGCTTCCCTCGAAAGAGCCCCGCGCCTCTCCTCGCCGGCGGAGCATCCGTCCGCCGAACAACCGCCTCCATTCTGCTATCGATAGGGTTCACACTCTGCCTCCACTTCTCTAGTCTTAAAGCGGTCGAAAGATTTTTTATCTTTTCATTGTTCGTTCCTGAATCCTATTGAGGCTTTCGATCGGGAAAATCGAAGATCGGTTAGATTTTCCTTTTCTGTTATTTGAGTCTGGTGATGGAGGTCGGATCTCGAGCGAGGTCCACTGAAGGATTGTTATGTTCTTAAGATCTGCATCTGGCACCTGTTTCCGTGTGTCATTTGCTTCATTCAGTTCTTTGCATGTGCTATGTTTCACAGGAGATTTCGATGTTGTATGTATGGAATTTACTGGATTAGCCACTTGCGAGCTCATGTGACCTTTGAGAAGTTTGATCACCACGTCCAGGAATATGTCTGAGCCTCTTTTCAATGAATTGCGAGTAAATTCCAGATTTGAGGACGCGGTCGTCTCTAATAATTGGAGATCATTGTTCCATGAATCTGTTCTATTTGGTTTGCGGTGAGTATGTTAGGCAATAATTAGATGATTGGAGTGTAAGAGGAACTCAGATATACCACGCCTCTGTGCAATATGTTTGTTGGCTTTCGAGAGATTTGCAGCTGAAGTATAATATTTGTTTGCAGCTCTTAGAAAGTTTGAATTTTGACCACATCATTGTCATGCCTGAAACATTCTCAGATACCATTTTGAGTGATCATTGTTTGTTCAATCTGCTATTTCTGTGAGACTATAATGACAGTCTCATAGGTCAACAGTGACGAGATAAAACTATAGTCAGATGTTTATATATATGTGTGAAACTTTGATTGTTCTGACTACAACCTAATTTTTTTGCAGATCATAAAGAAATGGCTGATGGTGAGGAAATCCAACCTCTTGTCTGCGACAATGGTACTGGGATGGTCAAGGTTAGATATCCTATCCAGATTCCAGAATGTTCTCTTGTATACTCGTACTGGATATTATGCATTAGTATAATTTCGATCATGCAGGCTGGTTTTGCTGGAGATGATGCTCCTAGGGCTGTGTTCCCTAGCATTGTAGGCCGACCTCGTCACACTGGTGTCATGGTTGGGATGGGCCAGAAAGATGCCTATGTTGGTGATGAGGCTCAGTCCAAGAGAGGTATCCTTACTTTGAAGTACCCTATTGAGCATGGTATTGTTAGCAATTGGGATGACATGGAGAAGATCTGGCACCACACTTTCTACAATGAGCTTCGTGTCGCCCCTGAGGAGCATCCTATATTGCTCACTGAAGCTCCTCTTAACCCCAAGGCCAACAGAGAAAAAATGACGCAAATCATGTTTGAAACCTTCAATGTGCCTGCTATGTATGTTGCAATTCAGGCTGTTCTCTCCCTGTATGCCAGCGGTCGTACAACTGGTATGTCTCATTTTGTATTACTAATTACTTGTATTTATGATTACACAGCTAATCTGTTGTATTCATTCGATGAAAGGTATTGTTCTGGATTCTGGTGATGGTGTGAGCCATACTGTCCCAATCTATGAAGGATATGCTCTGCCTCATGCCATTCTTCGTCTGGATCTTGCTGGTCGTGATTTGACCGATGCCTTAATGAAGATCCTGACCGAGAGAGGTTATTCATTCACGACAACAGCAGAACGGGAAATTGTCAGGGACATTAAGGAAAAACTTGCATATGTCGCATTGGACTATGAACAGGAGCTAGAGACCGCCAAGAGCAGCTCTACTGTGGAAAAGAGCTATGAGCTTCCTGATGGACAGGTTATTACAATCGGTGCCGAGAGATTTAGGTGCCCAGAAGTCCTCTTCCAGCCATCCATGATTGGCATGGAAGCTGCTGGCATCCATGAGACCACTTACAACTCCATTATGAAGTGTGATGTGGATATCAGGAAGGACCTGTATGGCAATATAGTTCTCAGTGGTGGTTCCACAATGTTCCCTGGAATTGCTGACCGGATGAGCAAGGAAATCACAGCCCTTGCCCCAAGTAGCATGAAGATTAAGGTGGTTGCCCCACCTGAGCGGAAGTATAGTGTCTGGATAGGTGGCTCTATTCTTGCCTCACTTAGCACTTTCCAGCAGGTAATTCCATTTTTCATGGTTGTGTTATTTTCTTTTGTTAATTTACTCATTCAAACATTACATAATATGCATGCTAGATGCTCACAACAGGACTCAAACTCTTGACCTCCTAACTGTGCATGCGACGCAATATCTCCTCGGAGGATATTTTCATAATTATATTCTAGTTTCTTACCAGCAACAGTTATTTTGTCCCTGTTCTGAGTTTATATCTGCAAATCAAATTCCTTTATTGTTAATTCTGGCTTATCCTGCACCAGTTTTTATGTGCCAAGTTGTTTATTCCGAATCTATCCATTTTGATGCAACAGATGTGGATTTCCAAGCAAGAGTATGAAGAATCTGGACCTTCTATTGTACACAGGAAATGCTTCTGATGAATATCTTGGTTCAAGCCTTCTCTGCTTTTGTCGAGGTAGTTTTTTGGTGTCAGTTTGGTAATGTCTCCATATTGTTGTGGCTCTGTTGAGGTTATATTGGCTTTGCTTGGGATTTGTATGTGCAACACCATAATTGTATTCAATGCCTGCCATAAGGCGAGCAACCGTTCGTTGTTCTTACTTTCTTTCGGCAAACTAGGCTGTTCAAGTCTGGCAGTAGTATTAGGAGTATATATATGATACAACCTGATCTGTGCTTTGCTGTTTTTTCTTTTCGGTGACATGTTGTATTCTTGTTTATTAGATCGATCGTGTTCAAGTTTGAGAGAGCATCAGATTTATCTGCAAATTCTTTCACTGTGTGGATTTTGTTGCATGTCACCCAAATTGTGTTCTGAGAGCAAGATTTCCAATGTGTTTTGTTCACTCTAAATTGCCAATGTTTTCTCTGCTTCATTATTAGTGTATTTAAAGTCACTAAGCAAGTTGAAGGCCAAACATTACTGTTAGCTCAGCTTGTTTAGCATTGTGAAGGTTTGCTTTAGTGAGAAATATTTAGGCTTTGAGCATCTGCAGCTACAAAAAGAATAGGATATATTTGTTTTCTTTTTTTCTTCTTTCCATCCCATCTCAATATAAATAAAAAAAATTACAGTATTATCTATAAATATTATATTTTTAACATAAAATATTAAAAAAAAATTTAAAATTATGTTTCAATCAGGTGACCCATTGACTCAACCGATGATCATAGTTGATCAAGTCAATAACCGATTCAGTTCTTATGATTATGATTTTATATTTTATTTTAAATTTAGTCCGATCTTGGATCAAATATGCTTTAGCAAATTATTTGTGCAGGATTTTCTGAAGCAACCAAAGCTGTTTGAGAGTATTACTTGACTAGGAAATGTGGATATATGCACCATTATCCATCCCTTTGTTTCCCACCAGACACTTTGTTCCCACACTTGCACACATGCACTCCACAAGGTTTCAAGTCATGAAATAAAGCATTAATTACTTCAAATATCAGCAAATTTTATTGTAAACAGATGACTTGTCTGACAGCCATGTAAGAATTCAAGATAGGGAAGTTGTGGAAAAATGTCACCAAATTTTGTTGTGAATAGATGACTTGTCTGACTGCCATGTAAGAAATCAACATAGTTGCCATTTCATAGCAAAAATATAGATATGGCAGTAAATTGGACTGTGAACATTTGATTTGTCTGACTGCCACATAAGAATTCCAGAAAGGCCTTCAACAATGTTGACCATCCTCATTCAACTGGCAAATTTTGAGTATCATTAGGGGTATTAAAAACCTTTTGAAACTTTGTGTTGAAGAGACACTCTTTAATTTTAGAGAGAGAAACTGTGTGGCTGAATGACTTGCTAATTTTGTCAGAACCAATAACTGTAATAGGTCTTGAATGATAGTTTTCCCAATGTGTTATAGTTTTTGCTATTCAAGTAATATATTTCTTTACCTTTTGGGAAAATTAAAAGAAATCAAGATATTTGCCATTTCATAGCAAAAATAGAGCAAGTTGTGGATAAATGTCAGTAAATTACATTAAACATATGACTTGTCTAACTGCCATGCAAGAAATCAAGATATTTGCCATTTCATAGCAAAAATAGAGCAAACTTGTGGAGAAATGTTAGCAAATTGCATTTTAAACATATCACTACTCCGAATGCCACATAATAAATCAAGATATTTTCCATTCCATAGCAAAGCTATGGAGAAATGTTAGTAAATTGCATTGTAAACAGATGACTTGTCTGACTGCCATACAAGAAATCAAAATGGTTGCCATTTCATAGCAAAAATAAAGGAAATTATGGAGAAATGTCAGCGAATTGCATAGTAAACAAACATATTACTTGTCTGACTGCCATATAAGAAATTGCATTTTAAACAGATCACTACTCTGATTGCCACATTATAAATCAAGATATTTTCCGTTTCATAGCAAAAATAGAGCAAAGTTATGGAGAAATGTCAGTAAATTGCATTGTAAACTTATGACTTGCCAGACTGCCATATCAGAGATCAAGATATTTGCCATCTCACAAAGCAAAAAAAAAGAGCAAAGTTAAGAAGGTCAGTCAACAAATTGCATTTTGAACAGATCACTAGGCCGACTGCCATATAAGAAATCAGGATAATTGCCATTCCATAGCAAAATCAGAACACTGTTGTTAATAATTCTCAATAAATGTTCCCAATAGAACTACGGCTGGGAAGAGAGGTTGTAAAACCCAAGTTTTAGGGCTGTAAAATGGCTTTGTTTTTTCACTGTGACTCTACCTCAATAAACAGTTCCTCCTGATGATTTTGAACCCATATTGTAAACTAGCTGTTGCTTGTTGTTGGGCTTGAATCCTCATCAGATTCAGCTTCCAAAGGCTGCTCCAAGGGTCTTTCGGCATCCGAACTACCTTTCACTTGACCCGGACCAGTGGAAACTTTGACAGTCGCTGTTCTGAGCAGCCGCTCCCCCAGAACAAATCCACGACGGAGCTCTTGTGAGACAATGCCGGCTTTGAACTGTTGGGATTCTTCTCTTGCAATAGCCTCATGGATCTATAAGAACAGAAGGCTTGGAATGTGAATCAACGTAACTTCCATCAGTTTAATCAAATACACCAAGAATGTGCAGCAAGGCAGGAAGTAAACTTTATCGAATAATCAACAGAAAATGCAGTTCAACGGCCAAAATTTAATCTGCTACAGGAGCTCCTGAGACCAAGTTTGAAGTAAATATAAAACCTGAGAAGTCAAGAAAAAGTAATATCTGGCTTACAAATTGAGTTTGATTCTTATCGATATAACAACCGAAATAAATATTAATATCAATACTTTAAGGTCCCACACAACCTCTTGCCATGTAAAACCTTAGAGAACAAGGCTGGAACAAAATCTTCCCACTTTGTGAAGAAAGAAAGCACAGCAATTCCTATTCAAATGATGATCCATGGATGCATAAACTCTATCATCTGGTTCCCTAATATAGAGACACCACACGTTCGTGAAACACTGATGATCGATTAATGCTTAAAGTTCCTCATGACATCTAATAACAAACATTATTCCAATATATAATCGATACAATTAACATTCCTAGCGCATTTTGGCACCACTTGGCAACATTTTAAATGCTCACATACTTCTAGTTAGTGCTAGGGCTGAGCTTGGACTCAAGGACAGCTGGATGTTTAATTCGTACTATACTAGGAAAACCTTTGACTGCTTACTTTAACTAAAAGTGGCAGATCTCAAGGCATCCAGGTGGATATAAATACATGCTGGGAGTCACATAAGCTAAATGTTGATTTAACCAAACCATCAATTAGAACATAGATACATGAGGGCGGGCCTCTGTACAATAGTAAGGTTGCTTCTTTGCGACTTGGGAGACTAGGGTTCGAGTCACGAAAATGACCGCTTTAAATATTTAAGAATAAGGTTGCATACATTGATCCTCCCCAGACCTCGAATCGATGGGAGCCTCGTGTACTGGGTACGTCCTTTTTTTTTATCAATTAGGACACAACCTCACGATGGCTCAGAATAAATAAAGGACCTTGTATCAACTAATGCTGCCAATAGTTCTTAATATTTATTTCTTTACCTAACTTGAAATTAACAAAAATATAATCTCATAAGAAAATGAGTGCAAACAACGTGTGCAAAGGATAATGTACTGTCGACTTCTAAGTAAATAACCTGGACTTCAGTGCATGCTGGAGGAAGACAGAAAGATCTGCAGTGGAAGGATTTTAAGAGGTCAACTTACAGAAGGATCAAACGGCTTGCCCTCAGTCTCTACCAGAGCCACACCCAAGCTTCTCATGACCTCCACAAACTGCTTGTATATGC
This sequence comes from Musa itinerans, assembly GCA_001649415.1. Taxonomy (NCBI): domain Eukaryota; kingdom Viridiplantae; phylum Streptophyta; class Magnoliopsida; order Zingiberales; family Musaceae; genus Musa; species Musa itinerans. The sequence goes on from LVTN01000307.1 coordinate 25,653, forward strand.
CTTGATAACTTGTCTCAATCTTCTTCTCCTTCTCTGTTTCTGGTTTTATCTCCTTTTTGGTGTTTTCAAAACTGTCGACCATGGGCAACAAACTCTCAATCACATCCCCTTGTATATCGGATGTAAAGTTAAGGCGGTCCTTCTCAGACTGTTTTCTAAAATTCTCGAAATCAGCTTTCAGTCGAAGGAAACTTTCCTTGCCAGAAGCTATCTCCGCTGTGATCTCTGCAAATTTTGCAGTCAAATTATTCTTCTCATTCTCAGTAACACATATCAGAGTCTCATTTTCTTGGGCACTCTTTTCATCTCCGTCTATAATAGCCTTCTTGTAAGCTTGAATGAGGGTCTTCATTGCAGGCAGGTCTTTTTTATCAAGTGTTCCTGACATCTGGTTCTCTTCATCACCATTTATAGTCTGAAGCAAATTAGTACCACCATCAACATATTTATCAAATTTAGTTTAAATAAGAAGAATGCATTTTATAAAAAGCTGAAACTATTTCTCTTCCAGTAATCGTATTACTTTTGTCCCCAATTCCTTATCCATTTATATAGGATGGTCTGCAAATTGAACCTTTTTTCCTTAAATTACAGAAATTTATAGCAAATTTAGTAGTCTCTATTTAACTAATAATTCAAACAAAATGATGGATTTCTTGAAGAAGAAGAAGAAGAAGAAACTACATCTAACGTTATACAGCCAACAAAACTTGATTTTTCAGCTGAAAGAGATACAGTGAGATCAGTTTTTGTGAACAGACGATCAAAATAATATTCTTTTCCCTGATTTGACGACAGATAGAAGAATTCGTTGCAATTTTAAGAGAGTAAAACACTGGGAAATGCAAGATCCGAACTTGTGCATAACAATTCATGTTCAACGACAAAAGATGTAACAAAAAGAGCCTTCTTTGAGCATCATACCAATCCACAGGGACATACCGATCACAATTGCTAAGTTCTTATCATACTGGATTCAAGAATTGGAATCGACCGGGTTAAAATTGAAGAGCGAAAACGAAAAAGAAAAAAAGGCTGGCACCTTTGAGGTGGAATCTGCGACATTGACGCACGCCTTGAAGGGTCTCCGGGGCGGCTGCGAAGATGAGAGGGCGGATCTGCCTATCGGGTGCCGGTGGACAGGGAGCGCTGTCGGAGTTTGGGTTTTGGTGGGTCGGGAGGCCGAGAATGGGCGGCGAGAAGCGAAGGAGAGGGAGTGACTGGCGATGGCGGCCATGACGAGAGCAATCCACCAACCCGAGAGGGCTTCTCCGTCTCTAATGCGCTTCAATTTTATGGGGGGATTAAATAATATTTATAAAAACAAAAATAAAAGAAAACTTTTTCTTACACTTTCTTTTAATAATAAATAAATACTTTTTTTTCTCTACGATATATATATATATATATATATATATATATATATTATAAATATCGTTTTTTCACCCCTAAACCAACCTACCCCGGCTTTCTTTGTTGTCCGGTCCTCTCCCTCCCCTCGATGGATGATCTTGATTGGGTGAATTGATGAAAAGAAAATTTGAAGTTTGACCCTTTTTTTTTTTTAAGTACCTTGAAGCACTTATGGTGAAATGAAAAAAATATTTTACTTGTCTCTTCGATGGAACCGTCACCTCCAAAGAAATACAATCTAACGATTGTCGCCCTACTCATCGTTAACCATAAGCAAGGAAAGAAGGGGGGTGACTCATCCTCGCTTGCAGCCTCCATCGTAATTACGAAGGATTCGCAAAACCTCCTCGTGCTCTCTCCTCATTGTCAACTGTCCGTAAGGAAAGAGAGCATATCTTTACTGTTATCTGTAATTTTTATTATTGACCGTAAAGATTATGCATCTATCGTTACTCCAGTAAGAGTCATTGTGTTTTTCTCACTAACCGAGTCGATAATCAACTTAAAAAAAATACTCTATAATAACTTTTTAGGTTTTTTTCGAGAATTTACTATGATTCCTCCTCACTCATCATTTTTTATTTTCTTATTATCTTAATCCTCTTTCATGTCCTTGACTCTTTTTATTTTTAACTTTTTTTTACTATGTATTATCATATTCTTAAACGAACTTTGTTATATTAACTTTTAGTTCTAAAATCATATTAAAAATTATCATGATGCAAACATACTAAATTTAATCCACATAAATAAAAAAAATTATTAATTTAATATTCAATGTTATTACTCGTTGTGAAGCAAGGTGGATAATATTTATATCGTTACACTATAAATGAACTAACTACATTATACATATATTTGGAATCATACTAAAACGATTTTTTTCAAATTTCATTATGATTTTTTCGAAATTCGTATAAAAATATAAAATTGATTTTATCAGTTTTTCCTCTTACTTCAATATCATCAAATCTAGTTATTTTGATCACTAGATTTTAATCAATCTTCGTTATCTATATTCATATGATACATTTTTAAAGACTTGTTATGATGCCGATAACATTAAGAGTATTTTTAGGCATTTTATATTTTAAACTCAATTTTAACTCATTTAATCAAAAATGAAAAAGATCTTTTTTCATCGCCGTTTGATCGTCGGTCACTCCTTGCATCAACGGATAAAAAGAACCATTGCGACCGCAGCTATCTCCGATATAACACACGTGTAAGAATCAAATTAGTGGAGTCCGGATACTGTTCGACTCCGTGGAACCCTCGATTCCTTCTCCCCTCTCTTCCTGCGCCGCTCCGATTCCCCCCTCCTCCTCGGCGTCCACCGTAGCCGGCGCTATCGAACCAATCCGAGCAGCGTGCGCCCCGTAGATCGGCAACCCATAAGGGGTTGTCATTGTTGCTTTTGGTTGCCGTGTCCCCACGGTTTCGATTCGGTTCGATGACGACGGGGGCGACCAAGAAGGTCGGATTCAGCGAGGAAGATGTCTCTTTGCTTCTGCAAAGGTTTCTCTTTTAATTCTTTTTTCTATCCGTTGTTTCTTCGATCCTGTCTTTTACTGTTTTCTGCGTCTTTAGTCGGTAATTTGGATCAAGAAACCTTCGGTGGTTCGATCGGTCTGGAGTTTTCTGTCGGATTCTACCTTCTGCCCCAAGTTCGTGAGGTTTTTCTTCTCGGATTGGAACTCATCTGAGGGTTTGGTATGAGATCGCTGGGGAAAAAAGATCTAATTTTTGTCGTCATTGGTGGTTTACGTGCGAAGGACATGGAAATTCTTCGTTTTTGATGCCAAACATGGACCTTTATGTTTGTGCGCTATTTGGTTTAAGATCAATATTTGGTTACAATCATAAGTTGGTGAGCTTATGCTCAATCTTATTTTTCTGCCCTTCTTTGATCGTTAATAGGAATTGCTTATGTGGGGTTCATACGATGTAATTGTCTGTATTCTCGCACAAGGTGGCTTGGCACATACCCTTTTAGTAGTGTCCACAGTAATCTCAAAGCATGATCCTGTTATCTGCATTTGTGGTTGCATCAAGATCATAAATATGTGAATTTCGTTGACATGTTTTTATCAGAAATAATACATCCAGTTAAACTTTTTTACATTACAATGTAAGATTTTTTTTTTCTTGTAGGTACGGCCCTGCAGTGATACTTACTCTTCTTCAAGAGGTTTCTCAGGTTGCTGATGTTAGTATCGACTGGAATGCACTGGTCAAGAGAACTGCAACTGGAATTACTAATGCTCGGGAGTACCAGATGCTGTGGCGGCATTTGGCCTACCATCATGCATTGCTGGAGAAGACAGATGATGCAGCCGAGCCTTTGGTTTGTTCACTTCTGTAGTTCTTATTCCATGCCCGCAAGTGTTTTCTAATTGTGGAGCTGAGAGAGATTGCTTAAGACACAATACTATGATTTACTTGTGGCAAGATTTCTTTTCTACAATCTAGCTTCGTTTACTTGCAATAGCCCACCAAATTTGGTTCTAAGTAAAAGTTTTTGCTAGATTAAGTTGATGTAAACTGGCAGGATTCATCTTGTGTGGTAGTATTATGTTTCATGTATTTATATGATTTTATAGTTAATAGACCTATCCGGGTATTCAATGCTTGTGGCATATGAGATATGAACTCCAAATTCAGAGTTGTAAAGACAAGTTTGAAAATGTAAAGTAGATTAGCCATTGAATCAGCATGAAAGAAAATCCACTAGAAGTCAGAAATTATAGATGCAAGAAAGTGATGAGAATATTTTGAACCTATTAACCTTCTCTTTGTTGTTATTAATTAGTCAACCTAAATGGCATGGCCCAAAACTCAGGCTCAAGACAAAATGGTACTAGATAATTTTATATAAAGGCTTATAATTTTAACCTTAACACTGCAAGAACGCCTTGGATTTTTTTATTCTTGTAATTACATGTCTCCAACAAACTTTAGATCCTTAAGACGATAATTTCCACTCTCTTTTTGCCTTTGATAGGTTCATTTTAGAATGATCGTGTAGCATTTTGTATCATGATTCTGTGCCTCTAACAAGCTTGCTTTTTAGAATGATCATGTAGCATGCTATATTGTGATTCTGTGAACCTGTTTCTCTAACTATTTTGAGACCTTATTACTAATTTCATGTTGTCTTGGTCCAAGAATATTTAATTCTAGTGCTTCCTTGCCTCTGCTTAACTGAAAAATACATCTGATGTTCATATTTCATCTTAGCTTTGAGTATTATTTACTCACATATACAAGTTCACCTATCCTGATTGTCTAATATGTAGAGCAACTTCCTTTCAGGATGATGAGAGCGATCTTGAACTAGAAATAGAAGCTGTGCCTGCTGCTAGTGGTGAAGCCTTAACTGAGGCTGCTGCATGTGTCAAGGTATTGTCGTCTGATATTTACAAGCATTATCTGACTTTTATTTCTGTCTGATCGCATTAAATATACCTGGTACATGATCAGGTTTTGATCTCATGTGGCCTGCCACGTGAACCAGGCCCCACAAATCGGACAAATCTAGAAGCTCCCTTGGCTGTAAATATATCCAGTGATCAAAGGTTACATCTCCCGTCAGACAAACAACTGCTCTCTCGGGTTAACCATGAAAGTAGCAGTGCAATTACTTCTCTCCATAAGCAGCCCCTGGCAGCAGGAACTTTTGCTCATGTATCAGATGGAAATGATAAAAAAAGGAGGAGAACATGGACTGAAGAGGAGGATATGGAAATCATATCTGCAGGGCAGAAGTTTGGTGAAAGGAATTGGGCAAACACTATTAAAGGAGATCACCAACAAGGCAGAAATGCTTCACAGGTATCTCAGCTACTACATAGAGTGTTAAGATGTTTCTATCTCATGTCTTTTATTAGTTCTCAGTAATATGATTATCTGTATCATGAGTTAGTAGTTTGCAGTTCTGGACCGTGCTAATTGGGTCTCGAACTTGAATGTTAACGACAATGGTGCATCTTGCTGTAAAGTTTTTTCTTACAGTAGAGAAGAGACTTGCTGATGGATCTTTTTTTTTTTTGTGGTTTTGCTTTCCCAGAAGGTTCTGTTACTCATCAATTTTGTTATCTATCCTTATGATGAACATATCCAGAACAAGTAATCTGGATAAATTTAGTTATGATTTTTTCATGGATCATCCTATTGTTCAATATCGGAGGATACTTGAAGGAGTCTGCAAGTGTAATATGTATCAAGCCAGAATGCAAATTTAGTGTTAGTACTACATAAGATGATGAGATCATTTCAAGATTTGTGTGCCTGTGTTTTGTTGTGGTACATCTGTTACTTTTCCAGCATTTGCAAATGTTGCTTGATAATTTGTATCCCCTGTAATTTTTCAGAGATGGTCCGTCATTCGGAAGCATGATGCCAACTCACTAACAGGTTCCAGCAACAAGTCCGCCAGCTCGACCCGATCTGAGGAGAGGCTGGCGGCGGCACAAAAGGCAATTTCCTTGGCTCTTGATGTGCCCAAATCTGTGAAATTATCAGCTGTACTATCAGGTTCTTTCTCTAGTACTTGGTTTGGCTTTTATTTTATTTTTCCTGATTCCCTCTTGTACCTGGTTGATCTTGGGCACATATATACATGAGGAACTGTACAAACTCTGTGTTATGAGTAATGATTCACTGACATTTGAAACAGGTGGAACACAATTAATCTCAGCAGCTAGTTCTTCTGCACCTTCAGCTGTGCCATCTGAAGGATTGCCAGTCTCAACTCAACCAGTTAATCAACTTCGGGAAGCTTCCACTCCCGCAACATCTAAAAAGACGATAGTTAACACTTTGAACAAATCTCGGACAACCCAAAAAAATTCCATGGCCCTTGTGAAGCCTTCTACCGGTCCAAGTTCTCTGATACAAGCTGCTGCATTTGCTGCAGGGGGTCGCATTGCCACACCTTCCACTGCTGCCTCTTTGTTCAAGGCTGCACAATCAAAAAATGCTGTTCATATCAGGCCTCGCGGAGGTTCTCAATCTTCTACAATTAACAACGTTAAATCATTGGCTGTTACTAACACAACAGGCCTGCAGCCTGCTAGTGTCCACTTCAGCAGACCTCCTATTACCATGGCTGTGCAACCTCCAGAAAATGCAGTTTCATCATCAGCAACTTGTGTGAGGCATGGGGGGCAGCAAGCGCAAGGCTGCTCTCAAGGAGTTACAAACAATCCTCCAGACACAGTTTCACATGAAATGGCTGATTTGTCTGAGAGAAAGGATGATATTGATATCTCTGCCATTGATGTGGATGAGATATTGGCTGCAGACATAAAATATGCATCTGAGATGGAATCGGATGATATAATGGCTCATGAACCTCAGACTGATCTGCTGAATTTGGTTACGGATGCAACTGAGGACAATGATGCAGAAGTAAATGTGGACAAGCAGAAGGATCTTCCCTCTGATGCTAAAACTACTGTGAACAAAGCCTTGGAAGTTCATGATAATGGAGATGACACATCGGTTGAGATGGGGACTGCATCATTCAATGGCAAGGTTGGTAACACTTCACCTGCAGAGAAATTGGATAGTCAGAATCATATTATTAATCAAGAACAGTTAACTGGTGTGGAAATTATGGCTGATGAGGTCAAGAAGGGATGCAAGGAAGCCAACCAACAAGCGCTTCCAGAGGACACTGCATCAGACATGCCACCAATGAATGATATCTCAACAAATGACAAACAAAAGTTTTAGGACCTCGGCCACGAGTATTGGAGCCTGCAAATGGCGATCCCGCAGAACCTGAATCTGACTGCATCAGATGGCACCAGTTTGGGGTGCAATGAGTGTCTTTTGTTGGTCTGAAGGTTTTACCATCCATCTCGAAATCGAGAAACTGACGTGAGTTCATTATGCAGCATGTTCTGTCCATAAAATTATGCTGGTAACTGAGAAAGAGCCCGAAGAACTAATTTTATTTCTGAGTTTTTGGTTGCTTAGCCATCTTTTATAAAGAAAGATGTAAATAGATAATGTACCTTGTAATGTTTCCTTGGAAATGAATTGGTGAACTGGACGGATGCATTTGCTTCTCATTCATATCAAAATTCTTGACTCTTCAGGTTGCATGAACATATCAATGATTTGATTCGGTTGCCTCCTAAATCTCTATCAGCTGCCAAGAACAGTTTTAAGTATTGTTGATCTGTTCCACACAGATATCTCATTTCCAGGAACAAGCCAACACTGAAGTCCATGAAAAGCCAACACAAGTTCTTTTATGGAACGAATCGACTTCCTCCTATATTAAACCACATCACAGTTGTCATCATGACCTACCATGTTACCTTAACCTAGTGGACTCTCTCTCTCTCTCTCTCTCTCTCTCTCTCTACATCTGCAAACAAGAACTCAAAACCAAGAATGATTGGAGAACAGCATGCAAATGAAATCTATATGTAATTTGTAGATGATACACCACATGCTCACTGACCATGCACTTTATGATCACAAGTTCCAAAACCAGCAATAGTTTACAGGCTCCAAAACAAAACCTGCCACTGAGAGCACAGATCTTAATCCTTCTTCACCCACTGATATGGCAACTTGTGATTGGAAACACTAGTAAGTATACTCAACTTGAATCTTGGATAGTATTAGCATAAGATTAGAAGGACTTTCCATCAATTTAAATGGCCACTTGGTCTCTTAAGAGTCACATTCCATCATCATCGACTCCCATCACCAAGCAAACTCTTATTTGCTCGTTTCCGGCACCAACGTACTGTAAGTAGAAGGGAGAAGAGTTGGGAGGGGAGGAAGAGGAGGTGGGTGGCCATGTCGGTGGCGAGGGCGTACCAAGGGAACAGGTCGGGGGCGGTGGCGGAGTGGCTGAACGAGGGGGACAATGCGTGGCAGATGATCTCGGCGACGTTGGTGGGGCTGCAGAGCGTGCCGGGGCTGGTGATCCTCTACGGCAGCATCGTGAAGAAGAAGTGGGCTGTCAACTCGGCTTTCATGGCGCTGTACGCCTTCGCCGCCGTCTGGATCTGCTGGGTCACGGGGGCCTACGACATGTCCTTCGGCGACAAGCTGCTCCCTTTCTGGGGGAAGGCCAGGCCGGCCCTCGGCCAGAAGCTACTGATCCAGCAGGCGGCGCTGCCGGCCACCACGCACTACCGCCGCGACCGCACCGAGGAGACGCCCATGATCACGCCCTTCTACCCCATGGCCTCCATGGTCTACTTCCAGTGCGTGTTCGCTGCCATCACCGTCATCCTCCTCGCCGGCTCCCTCCTCGGCCGCATGAGCATCAAGGCGTGGATGCTGTTCGTCCCCCTGTGGCTCACCTTCTGCTACACCGTCGGCGCCTTCTCCCTCTGGGGCGGCGGCTTCCTCTTCCAGTGGGGCGTCATCGACTACTCCGGCGGCTACGTCATCCACCTCTCCTCCGGCGTCGCCGGCCTCACCGCCGCCTACTGGGTCCGGCTCCTCCATCCATCTCCACGACCGCTACCACCTACTCCTCGCACTGCCGACTCACCTACTACACCCGCATGAACAAACGGTGCAGGTCGGACCGAGGACGCCGAGCGATCGGGAGAGGTTCCCGCCCAACAACGTGCTGCTGGTGCTGGTGGGGGCGGGGATGCTGTGGATGGGATGGACGGGGTTCAACGGCGGCGACCCATACGCGGCCAACATCGACTCGTCCATGGCGGTGCTCAACACGCACATCTGCGCCGCGACGAGCCTCCTCATGTGGACGACCCTGGACGTGGTCTTCTTCAAGAAGCCTTCCGTCATCGGCGCCGTGCAGGGGATGATGACCGGACTGGTTTGCATCACTCCTGGCGCAGGTAACCCAACCCATTTATTTCTTCTGCCTTCATTATCATCTCCGAAGATTCTTCCCACGATTAAGTTCGGCTTGAATCTCTTGATCTGTCGGCTGAGTTCCAACTCTTAAGCATGCATGATCATAAAAATCGAACCATTCATACTCCGAAACTTTTCCCTCTCTATCCATATCCTCTCACGCCGACCATCTCGCCTCATTTTCTATCTTTTTCTCTGTCTTCGGACACATAAATTTAAATTAATTTTTTTGCAATTTAAACATAATTTATAATTAGATATGCAGTTGGACAGGTTGATCCATTAGCCCAATCGAGTCATTTTCGGATTTACTTACGATTATGATACCTATGATGTTAAGTCAAAGCTTGGGAATAGGGAGGAGATGCCTGCTCTTCATCATCCTCCCCGGAGGAGGAGGCCTTTGTTTCTGCATTAAAATGTATGCTTCTGATAGATAGATAAATAGATAGATAGATAGATAGATAGATAGATAGATACTTCATAGAAATATTTAATAGTGGAGCACCGTATGTATGTATGTATGTATGTATGTATGATGTGGTCATGGGTTTGCGCTTAAGATCCATCCAATTATTGCCACAAGATTGCGTCTTTGCCCTATCAAAGAGGTAATTTAACCAGGTTAATTTGTAAGGGTGGATGTAACATTTGGGATGTACATTAGGTTATCCTAAAGAGTGTTGTATAAAATTTTATTGTTGTTGATAATTATCTCATAATATATATATAACATGTCAAGTACTAAACTATTTTGTTCTTCCAACCATTGAGATAATTAATTCATTAAATTATTGAATCTGAAGTATTAATATAATATATTTAATTTAATAATAATATACACATTAAACCCTTATAAGTCAATTTTAGTTTTTACTAGGCCGGACTATCACATGATGAAAGACATGGCTATGTGAAAGTAATGACGTAGCTATGACAAAGTAATTAACTTCTAATTTACAGCTGTTTTAAGGTAAAATTGCATAATTAAGTGATTTATTATATTTATCCCTTTCAATTTAAGTTTAGCATATATAACCTTTCAAAATATGAAAACTTATTTACATGATCCTTATCAAAATATTAAATAATAGCATACCTTTTAAAATTCATTATGATTATAAGAACATTGCATATATATTTGATCTATTATACTAACTCATACTATTTAATATTAACAAAAATTAACAATGGTTAATATAAGTTTGCAACATGAGATTATATATATATATATATATATACAGTAGCACTGACATTAAAGCATCATGGTGTGCAGGACTAGTCCAGGGTTGGGCTGCTATGGTTATGGGGATCTTATCAGGGAGCATCCCCTGGTACACCATGATGGTGGTGCACCGGCGATGGGCCTTCCTCCAGAAGATCGACGACACGCTCGCCGTGTTCCACACCCACGCCGTCGCCGGTTTCCTAGGCGGCGCCACCACCGGTCTCTTCGCCGAGCCCGTTCTCTGCAGCCTCTTCCTGCCGGTCACCGACTCCCGCGGAGGCGTTTACGGCGGCGTGGGTGGCGTCCAGTTCCTTAAGCAGGTCGTCGGCGCCGGGTTCGTCGTGGCGTGGAACGCCGTCGTCACCACCCTAATCTGCGTCGCCATACGAGTAGTCACCCCGCTTCGCATGTCCGAGGAGCAGCTCAAGATCGGCGACGACGAGGTGCATGGCGAGGAGGCTTACGCGCTGTGGGGCGACGGTGAGAGGTTTGACGTAACGAGGCATGGATGGAACTCGGAATCAGAGTCGCAACACCTTCATGTTCCGACTGGTGTAACGCAGAATGTCTAAGGTGTAGGGGAAGGCTGTGAGTGCAAACCGAGGTGGTTTGAAGGCAGTGCAGGATTCCTGGTTCTTCAGTGTTCATGCCATATATGATGCTTGTTAAGGAGCGTGTGGCTATGGTGGTGGGAGGAAGTGATTCTTGGTTTATTTGATGAAAGATACACACACAAAGAAAACATCTTTGACCTAAAAGATTCTTCTCCAAGTAGAAGTGAATCTTCGCTACTTTTGTATGGCAATTTTAGAGAGAGAGAGAGAGAGAGAGAGAGAGAGAGAGAGAGAGAGAAACACACAAGCTCAGATTCAGAACTTGTACAGGTCCATGTCTTTCGTTGGTTTTGTGGAAACGCCGGTGCATGCTTCAGTACTTTTTTGTTTTCTTGGGTTCCTTTGAATTAATTATAGGATATTTTATTTAAAAATAATAATATTAACCTTTTATCATATGATATCCCCTAAATAGATTTCACTTGGGGGTATTCTCGATTGAACAAAACTATCTTTTGCCTCCACGAGAAGACTAATTACATATTATCTCTATACTTTAGACCAATTAACATCGTGATCATTGTACTTGAAAAAATTATAATGAGATCCTCATAATCCTAAAATTATTATATTTGACTCCATTTTTTATAACGATACGTTTTTTTTTTTTACAAAAGATGTTACACGTGATATCATATGCTGATTTGATGCCAAACATAAGTGCAAAGTGGTCATAACTTCTCATCTGATTGCCTCAAGTTTTGCCCTGATTAATAGTTGTTTACTAGACTCTAAAATTTGAATTGGGGTTTGAGTGAGGAATGTCTTTGTTTATTCTGACAAATTACCGATGAATTAGGGTTTGGGAGGGTTAAGGTTTGTGACTATGCTTGAATAGATAAGGACCAAGAGTCAGATGAGTAAGGCCAAGAATTGAGGAGCAAGTGTAAAGGCAAAGAACTTGTTATCGAGTTATCGAATGATGAAGAGGAGTTCGATAAGTATTTTTTTTTTGCATCGTACTTTTAAGTTTCTGTTTTAATCATAGTTTTGCCAATCGACAGTGTTTTTGAATCAATGTTGTTTTTGAGTAATAGCTTTGAATCGTAATCATGAATTTGTGCTGCTGCTTATACTCTTGAAACATTGTTTGAATCGTACCATCTTTGTTTTGTGTTTTGAATCATTGTTTTTAATTATACGAAAGAATCTTTATTTTGTGTTTTGAACAATTGTTTTCAATCTGCATTAGTGGTGAGTATGATGATGCTTCTATTATGGATGATGAGTAGTGTTTCTGCTTAGCTTATTAGATCATGTTTGATAGTAGTTCTCATGAGTATGATGATAAAATAGTACAAGAGGTGGGTGATAAAATAGTACCAGAGGCGAATAATTAACAGTATATATTTGATGAAAATGCTACTGTTTAGGAGCAAGATGTGTCTTCATTGATATCTAGATAATGGAGATGGTGAACATACTACAACACATCACACAAGTAAAGATAAAGTGTTATATCTATACTTTAATGCAAGAGCTTAACATGCATAATCCTAAGTTTCAACTAGGGATGTGTTTTGTCGATGATGATGATGCTGAAGAGTTTCATATTACGATCAAGTAATATATGATAACAATAGGGAAACAACTAACCTATGGTATACCATATTGGATATGATTGATGATAGATGCATCATAAAAGCAATAAGAATCATCATTATAAGTGAAAACTTTGAATGCTATATATTTATATAGAAAATCATTCGATAATCTTCTAGCTCGATATATACTGTGATAGGATTAGAATGAATCTGACATGACTAAGAAATTCGTCGAAGTCAATAATTCAAAAAGAGTATACGTTGAATATCCCATTACACAAGGGAAGAATGAAATACTAAGCACTGAGAGAGAAGAATATGCTTTATTATAGAATTATTGTGAGTAGACATGTAAAAAAAAATTAATTCGGGGAGCACATGTGTTTTCAAATCTAGATTTGATAAATAAAATGATATATTCGGTAGATTCTATATCAACTTTGCTGTACTAAAGGAATGATTCCTGCAATGTAGGTACATTATTATAAGTTATATATCTCAAAATATGGACTATTGATTGCTATGGGGAGTGACCCAAATAATCAAATGTTTTCATTTGCATATACAGTAGTTGAGAGGGAGAAGAATAATATATGGAATTTGGTTCATCTGCTTACTTGTTGGGGATTTGAACGTCTCAATCAGTGGTTCAGATGAGTGGACATATTCAATCACTAATAAATACAAAGGTACAATAGAGGCCATTGCACATTTGCTTCATGGCTCCAAACACTGTTTGAAACATTTATACAACAACTTCAAAGGAGAAGCATAAGGGGATTGACACTAGAAAACCTATTTTTGTGAGAACTATAAGAGTATATGGTTTTAAATAAGCAATGGATGAACTTGAAAAGGTTGATAAAGATGTATAGAGAGATAGATCAATCACCAAAGTCATACTTTAGAACAATAGTAAATTATAATGTCCAATTGAATTAACTTTTTATGAAGGCTTCAATTCTATGATATTGGATGCTCCTAATCATCATGATGTTTGAGATGATTTGAGTCTGGTTAATGAAAATGATCTATATATAACGAGATTCATTGATTTGCTTAATGGGTTATTTTGTTCTAACATAAAAAATCATTCTTGAGGAGAATAAGATAAATTCTGTCAATTGAATAACTGAATGATAATAATAAGTTTACGATAATTGGGATAAGAATGTATTTAAAAATAATTATACTTGGTTATCGTAATTGTACTCGTAAAAAATGCGACTTAACTAGTATTTCTTTTTTTTAATATAATATCATGTTTAAATTATTTATAAAAAGATACAGTAAATATATTATTGGAGAGTCATTTTCTTAAAAAGTTTATAGTCCTCTCTTCAATCATCTAGATAGTAAAGAGACATGGCCAGTTAATAATCATAAACTATTATAGCCTTCTAAACTCTCTAAAAGAAAATTTAAAAAATAATAAAAATAAAAAGGATATTTTTTAGCCATCGAAAAAGATTCGGTATAATCAATTGCTACAACAACAATAATAATATATGTGATGAGTGCTGTAGAGTGGACAATGAAGATTCTCTAGAAGGAAAAAGCTACTAAGTATATTATTGTTTTACTATTTATTAATTACATATATTTTTTAATACATTTGTAGATTGGAAAAAACCAATGAGTGAAAAGACGACCTTTTGGCAAATGATCTTTTGGACGGTCTCGTCGTTTGACACAAATATCGTTTACATGGTTTGGACAGTCGCAGCAATATAAATCTTTTTGACAGTGTTTGTTTGACACTGTAAATTAATTGCAAATTTTAATGGTATGATGTGTTTTTGGAATACTCTTGTTTTCAACCATGCAATTAAATGATTTGTATGGTGTTACTGTTGAACCGTGGAATTTATTATTGTTCATGTTTTGGGAATTTATTGTAGTTTTTGAGTTTTTGGGTGGCACGATAAAGTCAGGTTTGATGGGATATAAAAAGAAATAACTTTTGTATATGAACAAATACTAGCAGGCCATAACATGCAACGGAATTAAATGGAACTACAATCAAATAGAACACTAAGATATACGTAAAAAACCTCTTCAACGTGAAGGGTAAAAATCATGAGGTAAACTAGAGATCGATTCACTATGAGAATAATTAATATACAAATCTCAATCTCTTGCTATAAACCCTAGCAATAATCACAAGAGAATAACTGAGATACAAGGATCACGTCACTGTGTATAATATTTAAATCCTCTCTAATTCTCCCCAAGTAATCACAGTAAGATAACCTGAGATGAGAATAGTACTAGACGATTGAGAACAGTCTTTCTGTATTGTCCTTGTTTTTTTCCCTTTCTTTTTCGATCATCATGTTGCTGTAGTTTTTCTCTCAAAAACGTAACCCCCTTCGCTACAAAATGCAACCATCACACCCTCCTTATATTGATATAGGGTTAGGTTAAGAAGGGATGTAGGCTGTGGATTGATCAAGCCCATTATGAACTGAATTTGTGAACTACCAGCCCAATAGGGTTGATATCGTCCAGATAGATACTTGTTCAACTACTTGGGAAGATGCTTAGACCACTGATTCATGTCACAGCAAAATATGGCATTAGGTAGATGTGAACGACAACAAGTAGTCAATGCAGCAGCAGAGTTTTAAACTGTGGATTTTGTTGATTTGGAGGACAACAAAAGTCAACTCAGTTTTGCATGTACAACAACATTGCCCAAAAAAAAAAAAAAAAAAATCTATTTGCCTCAAAATATTCATCATTTGATGAATATTTTTGTTACACCATAGACAATGATTGATTGTCCACATCCACATGTTCACAACAATGTATGCAACTAATAAACATAAAATCGACAGAAGTAATTGGTTGTAGAACTCACAAAATGTATTTAACATGAAGCAAATCGCGGTTTTGCTCCATCCAAAAAGTCCTCGTCACAAATCGGATATCATAATAACATAATCCATTCGACGTTCCAAACGGAGAGTTGAGCTGACTTGACATTACGACATTATATAGAAGAATTTGTTGATTCCAAGGTATTTATTGCAAATATATATTATATATATAATATACATTAAAATAAAAGTTATAGCTAATTACTCTTATATATATATATATCCTATTAAGAAATGTTGGACGGATTTTTATAATACTTGTAATATGCGTTTTTTTGGGGGAAACCGTTATAATCTGGAGAAGTTTCGGATGATATGATGATAACAGTTACGAACAGGAGGAAGTCGGGAGGCGAAACCGTTATGTCCTCTATCTCCCTCTCCGCCTCCCGCTTCCGAACCCTAGCCTTTCTTCGATCGCCCGCAGGCGACTGCATAAGAGGCCCGCGCGCCCATGGAGCTCCATATGAACCACGCCATGGCGGAGAAGCGTCACGCCGCCCAGAATCGTCGTCCAACCGCCGTCCGATGGTTCAAAGAATGGTGCGGCGCCTTTTCCCCCAACCCCCCTCCTCCTTCGTCGTTCCCCTCTTTGAAATCTCTTGTTTTCTTTGTGTTGGTTGGTTTCTTGGTCTTGTGGGTTAGGGTCTCTTGATTGGCTTGATCCGGAAACAATTAATTTGGTTTCTTGGATGATTGATCTAGGGTTCCGCAAGACGTGGTTGCGACGGGAGGGAAGTGCATGCTTTTGAAGTGGGTTACGGGTATGTTTCTGTCGTGGATTGCTGTATGGTTATCAAGTTGTAAAGATTGAATCTTTGTCCGATGGAGTCCTAAAAACCTCTTTGTTCTCTAATTTTCCCACATCAGAGTAGGAGTCTTGACATGTGCTTTTGATTCATGTCAAATCTTTCTCCTTCTTATTGTTTTTTCTTATATATTGCTTTCTTTACCAAATATCAACTTTCTGTAACAGAGGTAACTATGACTAATGTGAGAATTCCGGTGTATCTGATCATGAACAGTTTAAGATCATGTACAATATTATTTGTCAGATGTCCCTTATGTTGAAGCTCTTTTGTTTGTTTATTGTGTTACGTACTGTTGACAGTTAGCGGTTTGAGTGCATAAGATGTGTGGCACGATTACTTCAATTTTCACATATCATTCTCCGGAATAATTAGGATTTTTAATATATTCTTGCAAGCCTATTAGCTAGATATGTGGCTCTTGCATGGTTTTTCCATTTTGATCAACAATTTAATTAGCATGGATTTCCTAATTGCTTACCTTTCATGTTATCTGACTCGTAGTAATTGGGCCTTCGTCATGTTTTAATTAGAGGATATGCTAAAAGCTTTGAGAGAGAAGAATAAGGAAACAGAAGCAGAAGAGCAGAAACCTGAACCAGCTACAGAAGTTCTATTCCTCTGCAGCTATGAAGGTTGTGGGAGAACTTTTATTGATGCAGGGGCTTTAAAGAAACATGCTCACATCCATGGAGAGAAGCAACACATTTGCCAATACGATGGATGTGGAAAGGTGACCTGCTTCATTTTTGGTTTACCGTTGCTTTCAAATCTTACAATGTTCTTTTCATCTGGAAGCTGAAAGTTCCTATATATTTCAATTGTACCTGATTGTAGTTTTTTTAAAAAACTTCTCTGTTAATTTTACACCTATCCTTGACAAAGTTTTTTTCTTTTTTTATTTTTTGCTCCTTCCTTTTGTTCTCCAAAATGAGGGTTGTTTTCTTTGTAAAATGTGGTTAATTCAGTGATTAAAGCAATAATTTATCTAAGAAGTCAGGAGTCAAATTTCCACATATATTTTCCACTAAAAGAGGATATTTTTGCACAAATTTGTTATATTTGTCAAATATATATTGCTTAGGTGATTGTAGTTAATATAAGTCAACTTATTCTCCGAAAATATAGAGTTTACAATATGTTTTGGTCTATCTATTGTTACTTTGGCATTGTTTGGTCACTTGTAGTTCAATTAGCTTCACACACGAGTATTTATATGAGATGTTTATGACAGATGAGGTAGCTTCTCATGTTTCTTCTCTTTCTAAGATCAACCTGTATCTTGCAGAAGTTTTTAGACAGTTCGAAGTTGAAGAGGCATTATCTTATTCATACAGGTGAAAGAGATTTCATATGCCCCCATGAAGGCTGTGGTAAGGTGATTGTTCTATCCTTTATTGGTAAATGTACACCATAAATGTGAAGCTCCACTTTGATTTCTCTGACTTGTCCCAATTGCACTTTGATTTCTATGCCATGTTAGAGTTCCATTTTGAACTCATGTTTTGTTTCATTTCCAGATCATTTTCTACATAATTCTTTTACTATTGCCACAGTTTTTCCCTGTATTTTTATGAACTTTATAGTAACTTTTGACAAAGTTATGACTTGCAAAGATTTGAACTGCAGGCCTTCTCATTGGATTTTAACTTGAGGGCACATATGCGGACGCATTCACTAGAAAATTATCATGTTTGTCCTTACACAGAATGTGCGAAGAGATTCACAAATGAAAGCAAACTACGAACCCACATAAAGACACAACACGAGAAGGTAGTCAATCCTAACTGATTTTGAATTGTATGCTAGTGTTTTATGTTGCAGTACTTAATTTATTGCACTTAAGTGTTTTTTTTTTAAAGAAGATATTTTCATTGCATTAAAGGGCATACAAGACGCCCACCTATCACTTATGCAACAATGCACTAACCAATCGGATGTCTCAACAGAGACTTTTTATCATGCCTAAGTCGCTCAACACATGATTCTTTAGGTGATTTTATCATTTGAGAATAACTCTATTTTTGTGGATAGCATTTTATAAGGCTTTTGCATTAGATGGCATCACCCTTGGAGGCTTAGACAAACAAGTCTGAACTTCGTAAACAATTCTATGTTGCATTGATTTAAGCTGGTTCAGCAAAATTGTCATAATTACAAGTTTAATTTCTTTACCTTTTAGCAGCCTAAATGTGTAGTATTCCTTTTTGTAGATGTGTAGTATTCTTGTTCATATTCATTTGATCTTGTTTATGGAGTTCAAAAGAATCTACAACTTGCTGAATAAATACTTTTCTAAATTTCTATAAGGCAGTAATAATGGTCTACAAGACCAGGATGCACTTCTCTCTTCATTTCTGGATTTGCTTATTTATGATGCTTGCTTTGAAGAAGCCAGGCCAGCAGGCTTAGGCATCATTTAGTAACAACTCAGAGCAGGCTAGAATTATGTTATAAATTATGGTGCTGTACTGAAGCATTTCATTCTATAAGTTTCCTCATTTGTTTCGTCTAAGCTCAAGTTGTCTCAATTGAATTGTTTGGACTTGTGAGCTTCTTTCCTTCCCACTGTTTCTTATCCTTTATTTTCATCCTATTTTCCCATTTCTCTGGATTGAAATATGTGAACTATTGAGCTTCTTTACGTCCAGTTGCTATTTGTAGTTCATTTTCAGTTCAGTCCCCACTTGAGTAACCAGCTAGTGCTAGGTGATAGATCTAATAAATTGTTTCTAGAACTTGTGTAGATGGTTGTACCTCTTATGACCATGTCAAATACTAACTTTGTAGATTTAAGAAGTGCCTCCATGTCCAAAAGGTACTATACCATTGGTAACTTAAGCATTTTATGTCAATGTCGACAAGCATCCATGAGAATTAGTTGTCTGATATGATCTCTCCTATGTGGGCTGCCCATATATGCATATATTAATATCACAATATAGTTATTGATAGAAGTTAATTAAAACTAGGGCAACTTCTTGGAAAAAACCTCTTTTTTTGGGCTTTTCCTAAGAGGTGTCCCTTTTCCATATTTGTGCCCCTTATTTGTCATAATCTCTGAAATGTCCCTTGATAAGACAACTGAAGTAGTGTTTTTGTAAATCACTGTAAGCTTAATTAAAAATATTATAATTGAAGAATTGGACTAGTTCACCTATGAACTTGTTCATCCGATTGTCTTATCAGGGGAACAATTCCTCAGTTAATTATTCTTCAGTTAAACTGTTTTTGGTTAATCTTACAGTATTTTGAAAAAACACCGTAAGTATATTAAAAAATACTATAACTTACATAGAAGTCTTTCTATTTGGTCAATCTTGTTCCCAAGGATACCTATTTGAAACCCTGGTTGTCTTGTTTCCGAAGATACCTATTTGAAACTCTATTTTTGTATATAAGCTGGATTCTATTAGGTTTTGGGTCCATTTGCTTCAGTTACAACCTTGTAGGTGTATAGTATTTTGGAGGTGCTACCAAAAATGCTATCAAAAATACTATAAGCTTATTCAAAAGCACTGTAACTAATATAGAAATCTTCCTATTTGTTGTTATTGTTCATAAACCAATAGTGATACGTATTTGAGATCCTATTTTTATATATGAGTGGGTTTTTATTGGTTTTGAGTTTGTTTACAATGTTTCTTAATGGACTAATGATATTTTTGTGGTGTCAAAAATACTTTTGAAGCCTATTCAAAAATCTTGTAACCATAAATCTTATATATGGGGATTGGACTGGTCCATAGCATAATGATAACTTTACCTTATAGGCTGGTCCATAGGGTGCAACATCCCTGCACAAGTTGTTTTGTCCTTTGGGAATTTTGAAAAGGGGCACCTTATTCGAAAAACTCAAAAAGGACTTTGCCTGAAAATTCTCCATTAAAACTAAACAAGAAGGTAAAGGAAAATTTGGAAATAATGTATACTTAGAACATGGTCTACTAATGTATACCATGTTTTAGGTTGTATTGCTTTAAAGAGCTATCACATTTGACATACACATTTTTTGAACGAAAAACTTATATTGATGATTGCAATTTCTCAATTCGGCTTGTATCGACCAACATTTATTGGTCTTAGTCCTAATTGAGACGGGACTGCTCCCATTTCGGACGGTTTGATCCATAAAATAATTGTTTAAAGAGAATCACCGCCTCTTCCTCTTCCTTCATCGCCTCCACTTCTTCCTTCCTCTTACTTCTTCTCGTCCTCTACCATCACCTCTTCTTCCTTCCTCCTTCCTCCTTCCTCCTTGTCCTCTATCGTCGCCTCTTCTTTCTTCCTCCTATCTCCTTGTCCTCTACCACTGCCTCTTCTTCCTCCTTCTTCACTATCTCCTCTTCTTTTTCCTCTTCAATACATTCTGATGTATCCACATCCAATTCTTCCTTCCTCTTCCTTCTTTCTCCAGCACCTCCTCTTCTTTCTTGTTCTCCTTTGTCGTCTCTCTCTTCGGTACATACTAGTGCACCAATGTTGGTACACCGATGCTGGTGGTATGTACTAGCTAATCCCCTACACTATACTATGAGTCTTGTAAAGTTGGCTCATATAGAGAGGGTAAGGAACCTGTAAGGAGAATTGAAATATATATTTGATGTCGAACGAGATAGTGATGAACATAGGAAGTTCTTTTGTGATAGTAAAGGAGGAACAGAGGGACGAAAGATAATAACAAGAATATAATAAAATAAATAAATAACTACTAGACTCATTCTGGTTCAATGAGAGAATCACGAGATGAAAGTTGTGTATTTTCGCACATCACGTGGAAGATGGAATCAGATCATCGGAGAAACAAATGTGGTCTCACACCGCTCACACAAAATATGAGAAAATAAAATAAAATCTATTGATCTATTAAAATGTGTCATTATATTTCATTTGCCTCTTTCTATATGGCCCAAGTAAAAGAAAAGATATAAAAATAAAAAATTATAATTATATCAAATCAAATAAATAATCTATTCTTTCCTTCTTCAAAGAAGATAACATTCCATATCCAACTTGAAAAAAAAAAGTTTCGATGATATTCTTGATAGACTTCCATCTTATGCGAATCTTTTTCCTCTACAATTACGATTTATAATCTTTATTCAAAATCAGATTTATTTTGATTTATTTTCATTTTTTCACATTTGCTTTGTTTTTTGTTTTTCTTGAATAATATAGGAAACTAAAATTATGAGTATTCTAGATGTTGTCATATGATAACATTTTCAATTTGCATAAACACCCTAAAGTAATATATCTTAATTTGAATAAACAATAATTACAATGATCTCGCATCAATATTAAATAGACAAACATATAAAAATGACTATTTATTTTAGAGATTAGAAGGCAACAAAGGTTTAAAGAGGCACAACTATTGCGGCGTAAGCTAATGATCTATCGCACAACCACTTTGTCTATTGTTCAACTTTGATTTTAGCAATGTTTTTGCATGGATAGTTATAGATGTAATACAGAAGTCCTGGATAATTTTTTTAGCTCAAAATTTCAAGACATTTTGTACGGTAATTTACTTGCACAAAACTAATGCAAGCCAATGATTTGGTTTGATGTTCATCAAAGGTTCCAAATACACGTGTAAGGACCTTTGACAAAATCCATCAAACTAATTTAGCTTTCATTTCTGAGGATGTAACTCGTTACCTGACACTACATAGCTATCGGTGAGGTGAAGTCCATGAAGTAGCTTATGCACTGACAAAGACATGTATTTTTCTGAATTATAAATGGTCAAATAGAACCTAACATTATATTTGGTCGTGTGAAAGCTATAATCTAAGTTTTATATCACAGAGCACAGTGATGGATATGGTGAAGCACACTACTACACCAGTGGAAAAGCCACATACTACCCCCAAGTCATCTGCAGCTGCATATGGTTCCGGTTCGGCTGAGCGTCCCTACGTCTGTCCATATGAAGGTTGTGGGAAAGCCTACATCCATGAGTACAAATTGAATCTCCATTTTAGAAGGGAACATCCTGGTCATAACTCAGAGGAAAACGGTAAACCTTCTCCGGCTGCCGACCAAGCTGCGGAGGAAGGCAGTGATCAGGAAGTGTACCTCGCAAAGCGCAGCGTCGGCAAGAACTCAAAGCGGAGCAAGCCCAACCTGACGCCGCAGATGCCAGCTTCCAAAGTTTCGAACCGCAAAGGCACAAGTTCGACTTCTAAGAAGAGTACACCGGTGGTGGTCAAGAAGCAATTGCCGAGCAAAGAGATGTACGAGGAAGACAGCGAGGAAACAGAGGAAGACCAGGATAATGTGGAGGAAGAAGATGGAGGATGGAGACATCAGGAGGTGAACAGGGATGACGAGGAGACAGAGGAGGAAGAATGAGTGACGGTAGTTTAGCCTCCTATGTTGTTTTGAATAATAACGACAATGTCGTTATGAGCAGTGGTTATTTTATCTCGATGTATTTGCTTCAGAGTTGTTGTTTAATATCCATGAATGCGATGAAAGATGAGTGTAAAATTGCTCGTGGGGGGTTCTTCCTTATTCTATTTCCGAAGGTTGAAGTTACTGGGAATCTGTATATGTCAAACAATACTAGCATCGATGCCGTACCACATTGCCGGAAGAGTACAGCTAAATAATAAGCTTGCTGACATTATGATTGGAATCCTATCAAATTAACATAAATGTTAGAATATATCAAAGTGTGATTGGTTTCTTTTGACAATAATAATGGTGAACTCGATAAATTGTGATCTAATTTGGTGATGCTTTGTGTTTTCACGAAGCAGATAATTAAGTTGGTGACAAGAAGGGGTGTGCCAAAACAACCACAGACATGATGTCGATGAACGCCACCATCAAAGCAAAACGGATTAACCTGACATAACAAACAATGACAAATAGAATCAGGGGTGTTATGTTAGTCAGCAAACTTTTACATGCAGGAGTGAATGGCCAAAAAAGATGCATGTGTTGTTGGGTCAAAAAATAATATTATGACTGTTGTTATTACTGAACAATCTATAGAATGTCAACACCACTACCCTGCAGGACTGAATGGCAAAAACAGATGCATTTATTGGGTCAAAATAATTGGGACTTTATGACAGTTATTATTGAACAATCTGTAGCATGTCAACAACACTACCCTGCGATGATGATTACCCTGACAAAATAAGTTTACCAACAAATCCATTTTCCCAAAATAAATTTCAGGCGATCAATGAATGTCCGAAACAACCAACAAATCCATGTTCCCAAAAATAAATTTCACGCAATCAACGAATGTACAAAACAGCTGAACAGTGACCATAACCTCGTGTTCACGTTCTCATCCACCATCTGCTGTTTGTGCTGCTGGAATTTATGAGGAAATATTCACTTGTTGAGATCCATGTAAGCAAATCCAAATACCAGGCTTTGAGATGCCAAACTAGTGTATGTACAGATAATGGGATTCAGAGACGTCTCTGACGAAACAATGTTGCAGAAAAAGGAAAAAAGAAATTAATACGACTTGCATCAAATACCCTGAGGCACGACCCACTTAGGACGAGCCAAACTCCAATGGCTACTTCATAGGAAAACAAAATGCTATGAATCTTGGCAAATAAATAAAATGACAACCTGCAACTTTGCTACCGATGGATGCCCGTCATCGAAGCCCTCAAGTATTCATGATGTTTCTTGGGCGTTCGAACTGTTGCGTCTGAGAGGGCAGAGCAAATTATCAGAGTAATTGTATCTTTATTGCCGAATGTTATTAACACTAACAAAAGAATGCAGCGAAAGAGAAACAGATTTTATTTCAACCATGCAGTCCAGAAAGGCATAAAAGTACCATCAGCACAAATAGTTTATTGGACTATGGTGCAGGTCAGGCTTTCCTAAAACCTTGGAATAACATCTTATCCTTTGGTATGGTTCTCATCGTGCAAATACGAAAGGCAATCACTTCTGATGCATAAAATCAAATAGAAGGGTGTCAAACTCACTGGTCCTACTGATGATAATTTATTGTGCAAAACCAAGAAAGTTTAATTGCTAGAGCGGTGAATAAATTCTGTTCAATGTCAGTAGCAAACCATCTTATAAATTTCATATAGATCCGGAGCCTATTCATTGTTTTGCTAAGATCATGGAAGGACAATAAAATGGGGCATAACATGCATAAGATTCTCACTAACCAAATTAACATTCCTACAATTTTAACATTACATCTGTTTCATTCTTTCAAATGACACGAATAAGCCATTGCTATTTCTGCTATTTACCTATGAATTCAACTTCTCTTCTGCTATTTTACTGGATGTGTGATAGGTTACATAAGCAAGAAGAGACTGTTTTTTTGTGAACTAGCCCTAGGTCCTCTAAATTGGTTATTGTTTATCAGGTCTTTAACATTTTCATCTTATGATTACAATGTAGAAGAATCATTACATTCCCCAAATAGTTGGGACACTGCAACATATGTTGTAGTAGTTGTTATACATCACCTAAAATTTAATAGCTATATTGTTGCATTCTTGTCCTAGATAGATCTCTAGGTAGATTTATCCTTCATGGACTTAAAATTGCCAGTTGTTTGAGTCAAGAATTACCATATTTCTGTCTACAAGCATATACTCCAAGCCTTATCCAGGTTGTGGAGAAGCACCCTTCTTTACATGGTTTCAACTGAACCAGGTGATACATACCAGTCGAGGTTATAAATCCTGGTCTAATACCGGTTTCCACAACTAGTCTGATTGGTATAGTATCAGTAACACCAGATGGTATACTAACCTGTACTGCCTATATCACTAAAGATTAAATAAAAATAGCCATATAGAAACCCAGCTGGATACTTTAAGCCAGTATAACACTGGTACATGATAGAACAATCTATATTTTAGTCCATTCAACTGTCAATTAGTTTAATAATTATTTGTACACAAATATTTTTTTATCAAATCAATCTTGCTTCATATGATCTTATCGTCATTTGATCAATTAAAAGTTATACATGAGATAACAGATAACAATAAGTATCATCGCTTATTAGTTAACTAATAATACATGAGAAATCTTTCTTCTCCTCTCAGCTTCTCTCATCTCCTCTCCTCCCTTCTACCTCTCTTCCCATCACCTCTTCCTTTCTTCTCCTTCCATCTCTCATCTCTTCTCTCTTCTCCTCTCCTACCCTCTCTTCCTATCCATTCCATATATAATGATCTCTGTATTTCATTTGTCCATAATAGCATCTATACTGTGAGGTATCATCTTTAATATAATTGAAAGACAGTTCATATTTCTTGCATTGATGTTATCTAACATAGAGGTTACAAAATCATATCTAATATGCCAAACACAATATTCCTTTACATAATAGATTATTATTTGGATGTGGAAAGTGTCATGATAAGAATTTAGAAACTGTTAGGATGTGCAATAATAATATATGGTCTGTTTACATATGCAAATTTCATCTAAATTCTAAGTTACATTGATATATGTAACCAATGTTTCTTATTAACCATATTCCTATTTGAAATATACTATTTATAAATTTCTTTAGGTATATATATGTATCTTAAAATTATAATTTTTATTTTTTTTACAGTTAGTATGATCTTACAATCTTACAATCCGATCCTACAATTTGAGTTTGTGACCCCTTACGATCCTAGGTAGGACAACGAATTTGATAGTCTTGCACAAGAACCTTCAAGGACATGAAGGCCTGTTACAGTGAAGGATAAAAAAAAGAGGGCTTTTGAAGGCCAAGTGTATGAAAAATTGAAAATGATTATAAAAATGAAGATGAAAGTTTGTTGTTCTCTCGCAACTTCAAGGGAGGCCTCAGAATAGCCATTCATAGCTTTTTTGACAAGAAAAATATTAAACAAGCAAAAAGAAGTGTTCATGCATTGACTAGTGTTGCTGTGCAGAAATTGCACATGGTCACAAGGATGTAGACATCCGCTGTCACTTTAACATCTTAGGACTTCTGATTTGGTGGTGTATAACACTATGATATCATGTCTCTTTCAGGAATTACATAGTTGATGAAAATCTTGTGGGCCTCGCTGTCAAGCCAAAGGAAGCCTTGACTTTTATTTAAACAATCAATTTGTGGCTACATAAATTATATCCGGTTCATTTAATCACAATTGTGGCGATGTCACCTAATATGCATTTTTTTTCTATGTTTTCATTCATAATGATTGGCTCTTTGACATCTTTGTGGCACTGGTTTTCTCTTTCTTCCTTTTCCCTTTTTGGCATAGCCATATTCCTTTGCAAAAATTAACTCTGAGTTGAGTCCTAAATATTTTTCCAACTTGAATCATGCAGTCAAATCATATTTCTGGCATTTTAACCAATACCACATATCTCTTAACTGCCAACTAATGCAATCATATGCAAGTAAAAGAGGGTGGTTAAGGAATTGTGGTAACTTATGCTAAAGGGATGGGTTCCTCCAATCACCTCTCCTTGCAGTTTTGGGGCCCCTAACCAGGAGGTATACAAACTTGCAAAGATGAACATATGGATATGTGACATGCCCCAACTCACTAATAAGCCTCTTCTATGCAGTCAGAAAGAAAAATAAGTTGAAATATAGATATGCAATTTGTTTGGCCTTGAGCTTTATTTCCTTTTAATTGAATGTACAAGTATTGTTCTTTTTTTCTTGTGGGTATACCATGCTAATACACAGACAATCATAATCGACGAGTATGAGCCATATGGAAATAATACATGATCATAAAACTAGAACGCATAGATGATCCAATAGAACTAATATCATTAATGAAACAAGATGAAATCACCAATGGAACAGATCAAAGATCAAGATTTTAACAACTGCTAAGGAATTAAGAGGAAAAGAGAGGAGGGAAACCTTAGAGCGGGATTGGAGTTGTACAATCGGGTGAGGCGGTGAATGTCGCGGGGTTTGGGCTTCGCAGGCTTCTTCCGGAGGCCGCAGATCTCTTGCACCAGCGGCACGTGAATCAACACCGTCTTCCACGCCACGAACCAACCTGCAGAAGAATCGAAGCTGAGGTCAAACAAGAATCGAGAAGACAGAGAGAATCTAGGGTTTCGTGGACTAGAGCTAACTGAGGAGGATCAAGGAGAGGACGAAGGAGACGGCGAGGAGAGGGCGTAGAAGGAAGACGGTAGCGTGCACCCATAACCACCACCACCAGCAGCGTTCCCCGTCGCCAACGCCGGACGAGTCATCGAGCATTATGCGATCGGAATCGAACCCTAATTCTCCGTCTCCTTCAACGGAGGGGTAAAACGAGAGAGCGAGAGAGAGAGAGAGAGAGCAAGAGGGATCGGAAACGCTCGAAGAAAAGGATCCGTGCGCTGCGCTGTGAGGCAAAACGACAAATACGTAATGTGCTCTCTCTAATCTCCTAAATCCCTCTCCTTAATGATGATTAGTTTTACTTCGATTAAATCTATCTCTTGCGCTGTCAGGTACCCGGATTATGCACCCGTTCTATGACTGGGGTCACGGTCGGCCCAACAAGTGGGTCCGTTGCGGGTGCCGTGCTCCTTCCATTCGTAAGTGTCATTGCGAACCCTATCTTGGTTGGAGAAAATAATTCGTTCGCTGTGAGGCACAAACGACAGATAACGTGTTTTCGCTAATCCACTTAATTTTAGTTCGATCTAATCGATCTCTTGTGGGGGTGGATACCCGATATATGTATATATATATATATATATATATATATATATAAGGCACAGTGATAGACTAAAAAGTTCGCATTGTTGGGAATGTAATCCACTCCAAGCAGTATTAGTACTATCTTTTCATTGTCAATTATAAGAGGGAGGGCTACAGATAAATCTTGTCATTGTTAATTATATATTTCACCACTATCTTTTCATGTTTTATGTTTGATTACTAAGCAATCTGAAACAAATAGAAAAGAGTTTTATGATTGATACCTAAGGAAACTGAAACAACTGGAAAAGCACAAAGGGAGAAAAAGTAGTGAAATATACTTGATAGATTGGAAATCCTTCAAAAGAAAATTAATTTCTATTCCATGATCAAAGCTTTTGCACGAGTTAACAAACAATTTGCTGCAAACAAGTGTCCAGGCATAGATAATCCTGATTCTAAATTCTTGCATCAAAGTGGAAAACGAATCATAGCAAAGAGGACAACACAGCTTTTGAATGTAATGTTCATAACAAACTTTTAACTCAGTCAAATTTCTGGTAATATGCAGGTAGTATCATTGGAAACACTCGAATGGAAATTGAGAATTGTGTAGCTCCAAATTTACGAGATTAATAACTAACACAGTTCCATCATCAGTACTCAGGAAAGAGATTGTTAAAACAAGAACTCTCAGATCTTCTAAGAGTTTTGAGGACTATTCATACTAAAACCAAAAAGATATTAGAAGTCGGACTTAGTATAGTAAGGTCTGGCTAAGAATAAGAGGCAAATTATTTAGAAAGCAAGAAGAAGAAAAGAAAATTAAATTTTGAGGTCATCTCGAAAAAGACAACTTGATCACAAAGATGGATTAAAAAAAGACTGAAATACGTGTGAAAAGAGATGCATCAGAACTAAGAGCAATAATCTTAATATGTAAAAAAGGGTAATATTATCTAGTTCAAAATTACGTACTTCAAGAAGAACAAAGTACTCAAAATAGAACTACTCTAGCAATTACATAATAACCATCTACTGTATTGGACCCCAAACGTACCGAAAATAATGACCACCTGAACAAAAGCAAATGAACTTGCTCGTGACTGAAAAACAAGAGTATTTCTATACAACTTAGCATACAGTTTTTATGACCATACATAACTAAGACTATTCTTCAGACATTTGAAATGGAAGCTTGAAGCTGTGCATTTAGCTAAGCAGAAAAAAGAAAAAGCAAGGAATAGGTCGAACAAATTGGTCACAAACAAGAACAGAAGTGCCACTTGTTGGACGACGGTCATTAGTACATCCCTCAGTTACATGGTTGCATTTCATTTAACAAAACTAAGATTGACAGATATGTAGCCAACTCCAGATAGTCATAGCAACTTGCTGTTGTTGCTGTCATTCCATAGTGGAAAATATGCATTGCAATGTTTTTGAGGTAAAAGTATCCCTTTACTTTGAGCAAAACCGAGTAAAACATATGCACAAGCTATTCGATATAACGAAACAAGTGTATGCATTACTTGTATTTGAAAACATCTTATAACAATGGCAAACAAAATTTGCTTCTATTACACCAACAATACTTGTGTTAAGAGCCTGCAAAGACCCAATGCATAACTGTTCAACATCCATGCATAATAGAAACCAGCTGACAGGTCTGACGAAGATATAAAATCTTCCTTTCATTATGAAAGAGTGATGAAGTGTTGTAGTGAACTAACCAAGCTAGGAGGCCAATGCTTGGTCTCCCTGACATACGAGAGATCAGTATAGTGAGGATCCAGAAGAGTAGCAATTGCAAACTGGTTCTCGGCCAGCAGCGCAGCATGCTTGTCAACATACAATGCTGCAGCAAGAGCTGCATGTATCTCTGCAAGTGACAAGTTATGGATGAAGTAAAACCTTTCAAAAGTCATCATTTGTTTTCACCAAAAAGAATAAAAGCCCTATCTCCAAAAAAGAGAACCTGGGTAACCCTTTAGGGATATCGAAACATCCTCCATTTCAGCAATGGCTTCATCTCTGTCCCCGATCTCATACAGCACCAACGCCCTTCCTACTCTAGCATAGTCTGCGAAAGCAAAGTCCTTGTAATCTCTAATCACCTGGAATCACAAAGAGGCAATTTTCAGCTAAGATTTATAATGACAGATTTCAAAATTTACAAAAATAACAAACTCTGGAGAGGAATCAAGCGTAAACTTGAACTCGCCAAAGCTATGAATAGATAAAGAGAAATAGATGTGAACTTTGGAATCAAAATTTACAGAAATAATGAACTTTGGAGAGGAATCAGAGAACAAAACAAGAAATAGATGTAAATTTGAACTCGCCAAAGCTATGAACAGAAGAAAAGAATGAACAATATAGTCCAATTGTGGAATCAGAGAACAAAACAAGAAATAAATGTAAACTTGAGCTAGCCAAAGTGATAAATAGAAGAAAAGAATGAAGTATAAAGTTCACAAAAAGAAAGAAATCACCATAGCAACCATGGAACTTGGAGAACATAACAAGAACCATACGCACATGCCTAGTCACTTGATGGAACAAAAAGGAAGCGTTTTTTTACCAATGTATTTGGAAAGACAAATGCATGATTTACCCAAAAAAGAATCGGTAAAGTTTGAGAGGATAAACAATACAGGAAATTGATCTCCGATATTCCGAAGGACCAAAAGATGGCATTTGGCTCCTGGAGAAAAAGCATAAGATCTTTACAAAAGAAATCAGCTATTATGAAGCCAAAGAATGAAACAAGAAACTATACTGGGAAGATAATGCATGATTTATTGCAAAAGATAAACCATATAAGAAATTATCGGATGCCCGAATGATCGAAAGGTGGCATATAGCTCCCGGAGAAACAATATGAGATTTATAGTAAAAATGCAGCCTTAGAATCCTAACTATCACCAAATCAGAGAATGAAACAAGAAACAACATCTTTAGCGGTTTTAGTCGATACGTCGGTAAAGAAGAATGGAGAACATAACAAGAAAAATATGACCAATCGATAACGTATAGTCGGGGAGAGAAGCGAACCAGAGTGAAGTAGTCTAGGGCTTGGGAGTAGTCGCCCTTGGCCTGGAGGTCGCGGGCAAGGTCGAGCAAGCGGATGGCGTCGGAGACTCGGCGGGAGAGGACGGCGCTCGCCTCCTTCTCGCGGTCCGTGACGGGGTCGAAGGACGGGCCGGCGGCGACCGAGTTCCGGCAATCGAGGAGGGAGGCGGCGGCGGAGAGGAGGAGGCTTCTCCTCTTCCAACCGGGTCCGGATTCGAGGGTCCCGGAGCTGTGGCGAAGACGGGAGATCGACAAGAGAATAGACGGGGCTTTGGTGGCCATGACTCCTACGGCAGAGACATGGAGCCAATGACCGACCGCAAGCAGCATCGAAGCTCCTGCGATGCCGATCAAATCATGTGATTTTTGTTCACCATCGAGAAAGGCTCTCGTGGCCATCCATCACTGATCGACCGTCACCAACCCCAAGGCCATATTTACCACCTTATCCGGGGAAACCTCCAACGGTGGCCGAGATCTTCTGTGAGCATCAATCAACACCGGACAATGGGACACGCTTGCCACATCTGGTCTGTGATTCCTCCTTCCTCCAGGACTCATCCTAGGTTGAAATAAAAGAGCTCCAATGCAAATTTGGCTCCTCCATGCTATGTCGGTTTCTTGCAGATACAATATCGATACCAAAAACAAAAAAGAAAGGAAGAAATTTTAGCCTAGTCACTGCATAACATCCTCAACACTAAATAATGCGCCAACTACCGGGATAAAGACAAAGGAGTAAACCAAATTCATCCAAAACATGTATTTTAGCTTCCAAATTTGATGAGATAGTCTCCACCGTGGATTTGATCAAACCGTACAATGAGGAATTTGAAAGGAGTATTAAGTGTACGCAGAACACTTTAATACTACTACATCAAGGTATATCTTGACAAGTTACCAATTGAAAGGTTTCGCCATCTCTCAAGGTTTTACTCCCCCCCCCCCTCACCTCACCTTGGAAACCGCTTTAGAGTATCAAACGACAAAAGTCAAGAACACAATATACTGGTGTACAAACAAACAGAGATGACAACTTGTACAAGGTATTTAAAAACTGTATCCCAAAAATCTGTCGCAAGCATCAGGGATGTGATGCTAACAAGGAATTGCAGATTGAACAAGTGCTGGTAACACGAGAAATGACAACCACCCAGAGAAAGCACAGACAAGAAGCTACTTGTCCATCGCTTGCCACCTTCGTTCTGGACTCCGTGAAGAAAAAAATAAATCTAATCTTGCAACCTCAACTTGTCATCTTGGATTTCGTCACATATGAGGCTAACAAGTGGAGCAATTTGTTACCTTAATGGCCCTGATATCATCTTCTGTACAGTCACTGACATCTACAATTTCTATCTTCATGATGCTACTTCACTATCTACAACAAAGCACGAATTCAGCTTTTCACTCTAACCCAAAACAATATTGCCAGATCATTTTGGCCATCTTAAGTTTCCATACTGCAGCTGGACTGACCTAGACAATTTCTTTTCCCATGATAATGGCACTGAAACTTTCTTAATCTTCCCTGAGGTAGTCACCAAGACGTAACAAGTGATGAGCTACAACAGTTAGCCTGAGGTGAGCTTCATATGCTTCGTTTGCTTTAGCATGTTTCCCAAGATTTTCTTTCCAGCAGGAGAAACGGCAAGTTGGAATACGATTTCGCCTCACAGTATTCCATTAAGTACTCGCTGGTAGTAATCATATTGCCTTGTTCGCCATGCATCTAAGCTGCTACTGATCAAGGAAAGCACCAAGGAGACACATTGCTGCTTGAACATCAGGCAATATAGTCAGAAAATGTCTAGAGACTGGATTGATAAAGCAGGTAGAATTTTTGGATTCAGACCTCTTCTGTAAGACTTAGATGGAACCTCTTCCTCAAATTTTGTATTGTCCGAATTCCGCCTTTAAAGCAAGGGAATCCAGAGTCCTGCAATCAGTGTGAGACGTTTATGTATTGTAATAAAAATTTCTGGCATTGTGCTCGACAGTATAAATTCAATCATCTAAAAGAGTTCACATCATATTCATCTATACAGTAATACGATCCACACTCGTTTTCATAATCAATGTGTAATCTTACAGTATTAAGAATTATTCACTTGAATCATATGATCTAGCAATCCTATTATTTGCATCCAATTTCAGTATTTTCTATTAACAGTGTTTAAAGATGAGTTTCACTTATAGATAAAACTATAAGGTCCATGCTTGGTGATGCATGCACAAATTGGAAAGAGGTGGTTTTCTTCTAAACATCCTATTCACAAAAATCTTTCCATGCTTGACTTTTTTAAGTCGAGTCAACAATAAACTGTATAACTTAACTACTTCAGATTCACTATTTTTCAACGGAATAACTATAAGTTTTTTTTGTTTCATATTATAACAATTATCATAATAACTACCAAGAAAACCTTTATTAAAATGGCTGGTTTCAGGAGAATAAGGAATCCGACATCTTCATATGGTTGGCGCCAAGCTCTAACACCCACAATCCATTGTTGAAGATCAAATCAGATAAGCATCAATTCTCATGCAAGATAAATAACTCTATCCATATGAGCAAAGACATTTCAGAAACCATAAAAGGACACTTGAACAAGAAACTTATGAAAATAATGGTGTATCTCACAAAACATAATTAATAATGTCAAGCAGAACCACAACATATGAATGGGCAAACTGAAGTATTAAAGAGAGCTTATGGAAAAAAGCAATGAAAAGAAAGAAAAAGAGAAGCCTATTAAAAAACTGAGAACACGGAAATGAAAGAGAGCTTCTGGAAAAAGAAGTCGAAGCATAAGACTGCCACCATATGCGGGATCTTAATGGTCAATGTCCTTCAACTAAAAAAACGTTTAAGCAAAATGTACAACAATGGTAGCAAACTTATTTACCTGCAGCATCTCAACAAGAAGTATTATACGCTCTGCATGCTTACGGCAAGTAAGAAAACCTTGAATGCACAGAACCTGAACAAGTCATGTAAACAGTAAATGACAACTACAGTTGCACCAGAGGCCAGTATCAAAAAAGAATTAAAGTTTATCACCTTAAAATAGTCAAAGAACTCGCTTGGAGTTCCTTCTGCATCGGAGTCCATTACCTAGTAGTAAAGCATCATATACATATAAGAGAACTGTACATCATACACCTAGCAGTAAAGCATCATCAGACTCCTGCATTGGAGTCTATTACCTAGCAGTAAAGATATCCTATAATAAAGCAATTTCACTTATCTAACCTCAAGAAGCTCCCGAGTTAACTTAAAGGGAGCACTTTCAAAATTCACACCACCAGGAGAATTAGAAAGCATGAAACCAAAATCAATATGAATGATATGCCCTTCTTCATCCAATAAAATGTTTCCATTGTGTCTATCCTTCACCTGGAGAATCAAAGGTAACAAAGATTATTCAACCAATTTTAAAGGAAAGCAATGAGAAGTAGAGACTACAACTTCAGTATCAAAGCTGATAAGGACGTTTGTAGTCATTAAACAACTGTTCAACAAATAATTAATGAAATGAAAGGTTTAACATTATTTATGTCCATCTACAGAAAAGTCCAAAATCATCAAAACAAAACAATCCAAAAGGTGAAAATAAGATGAACTTTTACATTAACTTGAAATATAAATTCAAGCTAAGGAAAAAAATAGTAACACCAAAAATTTGAGTCAGCAGAACAATGAAATTTCTATATCCAATAGCATGAATTCAAGTTTCAGGTGAAAAATATAGTTTCTGCCTAAATTTGTTTTGTGGTGGTTGTTGGCACTGTTTGGAGTGCAGGCCTATGGGGCCCCTTCCAGTGTACTTTGTGCCGATGAGGCCCATGACTTAATTATAGTTTCTTTTGGTCCATAGTCAGTCTTAAAGGACCAAACCAGTCTTTTAGCAGCTACACGATCTTGATTTAAAGGGAGCCATGGGTCTACTCAACCTCAAGGTTTAGTGACAACACCACTGCACCAAGGTTGTGTGTGTGAGAGAGAGAGAGAGAGAATGAGGGTTAGTGACAACACCACTCCATCAAGGTTGTGTGTGTGTGTGTGTGTGAGAGAGAGAGAGAGAGAGAGAGAGAGAGAGAGAGCCTTGTCAGACTTTTCCATGCCTCACTTGGCTAGAGAAGGAAAAGTTCCAGGACTTCCAGGGAAAGTAATGGACAGCTTGCCAAAATGAAGTTGGTGCCTTAGATGGTGGATTCATCTCAATGCAGGCCCATGGGTGCAGCCTCTCCACATCTTAGGCCTATCATTGTTCTGATGAGAGCACTTTTGTGGAGGACCAAGGGCCATTAAAATGCCATTCTGTTTCATTCATGACAAATCCAAGATGGACTGTGCTTCATATGTCCAAGGTTAATTGACTACCCTTCTTCATTGGACTGACTGCCCTTGTTTGTCATAGTCCTAATTAATTCAGCCTGTTTTGCCTAACCAGGTGCATATAATGATAGCATACAGGTCTTTTACATAGATAATTGAGACCATTAAACAGTCCTAAAATTTAAATCAGTCAGCAAACACCCTCTAAAGGAAAAAAAGTCAGAGAACATTGTTCCACTTTCTCCAACTGATCTAGGAAAGCTCCCCTAGTTTCATGCATAAAAAAGAAGCTATTAAGTGTAAGGAAGAAAAGAAAGATAAAAATGTCACGAAAATACGATGTCAAACATAACAAATAATGCTACAAAAAGGCCTTCTATACTAGACATTCTTCTCTCTTTCTTCTACTTCCAGCTTAAATCTCCCATGGACTTCAGAGCTTTTAAAGACGGTCATTACTTCATGAGCTCTTCTTTCAACAGAGAAAGATGGGATCTTTCAGGAGCTCAGAAGCAAGCTGGCTTCCTGAGGCTTAAGTTATTTAAGCAAACCACTAGACTGTGGTTATTAAATCAAAACTGCAACAACTGCAAAAGGACTTGAAATTTATCCATTGGTTCAGAACCAAAGATCAAGCAATCAAAATGATGCAAATAGTACCTGAAGCAGGTAGCATAATATGGAATATCCTGCCATGCTCTCAACAAAATTCCTCTGTTGAACCAAACAAATAAGAAGACCATGTTAAATTCCATTTTACATAAAAGAAAGAAAATCAACACCAAATGGCACATTAAAGAAAGCATACCAAGTAACTGCATATCTATGCTAAAAAATGATTGAAAATAATTCTAAACAAAATTTATTTATAGCAAAAGCAGGAAGTACCATGCCAGGCAGGAAAGGTCCATTTGAGTACCGATGAGTAAAATCAATAAGAGACTCTTAATCTCTTATGTTGCATTAACTTTTAGTCCTAGTGGACCTTACCACATCCAATTATGTTTTATTAATGAGAAACAAAAAGGTATACAGAAGGGATGCAAGCATAATGAAGACCATGCAAAGACAATAAATGAATGTGGCAATTCTATGTGGAAAAGAAAAGCTCACAAGCAGAAACCAAAATGGATATTATGCCCAGACACAAATAAACCTTAAGATCTTAATTTGAATTTCATGAAATTTTGAGACAACAAAAGATGTAGAAGCAACATACAGTGATTGTATATTCCACACACACCACAATGTCCAACGGGAGAAAGAACTCAGTAACAATTCAATATAGTTAAGAAACACCCTCATTTCAAGTTCCTCATTTTACTAAGTCCACTATGCTTCTAAAAATATCTACATGCAATAATATGCTCCAGGAAAGAAACATATTATTTATTAAGGCAATCATATGGGTTGAGCAACCTTGGGCAGATACCTATAAACCTAAAAAAACACCTTACATGTAAATTAAATATTTTACAGCACAAATTA
Source organism: Musa itinerans (assembly GCA_001649415.1). Taxonomy (NCBI): domain Eukaryota; kingdom Viridiplantae; phylum Streptophyta; class Magnoliopsida; order Zingiberales; family Musaceae; genus Musa; species Musa itinerans. The sequence goes on from LVTN01000307.1 coordinate 62,558, forward strand.
CATATTAATATGATTTGTAATTGATGTTGCAGTACCCAGATTATTTATAGGAACAAGCTTATCTGAGTAAAAGCAACAATAAATAAGGAAATGGAACAAATTTCTTATTTGAAAGATGTGGGTTAACACAAGTTAATGGTCAAAAGAACCAAAATCAGTAAATCATTTTAGAGAATTCAGATGCTGTTTCAGTATATAATGAATACCAAACGAATGCTATTAAAAGACAAGCTTAAAGCATCTAAGTTTATCAAACGTCAACCTGGGCAAGCTTAAAGTTTGGAGAATTTTCTTCATATTTGGCCACAAAATAATCACGCAAACTTGAGATATTCGGGAACCTACTCTTTATTGAATGTATTGATGCCTGCAAAAGGAAAATGCTGTTAAGACGATGACATAATATACCAGCAGAAAGAAACACACAAGTTCCTACTAGGGAGAAGAATCACCGTATCAGGTATAGTCTCAATTAGGGCTGTATAAGAAGAAGTAACTAGAACTTCATAAGGTCTTAACCACAGTGGAAGGCCAGCCTCTTGGTATATGTCTGACATTAGCAACACAGTAAGAACTCTCCAGTAAAAAATCACATGTACTAAATGAAATGACAACAAGATTTCTTTCACAAACATTTATTACACATTTCTTGCTTCTTTGAGAAGTTGTCTTACTAACCATTTTCCTACACTTAGAAACTTTAGTTAACAAAACCTCAGACCCAATCAAAAACTCTGAAGCACGGATACAGATACAAAATACTGATAACTAATAAATTTAATACACCTACATGATAACAATTAAAAGTAGGATCTGGTATAGCAGTGAGCAGCAACTAAAAAATAGCTTAAATGTATAAATATCATATATGACAAAGCTTGACAACACCATAATTTTAGAAAATGTTACATATCTTGATAAACAATAAAAATGTACTCAACTCTCTTCCTCCTCACCTAATCATCATAGATGAGAATATGATCAGCGATGTAAAATTATTATTATAATTTTTATAGTTTTAATCTAATGCTTGATACACAAAAAAGTAAGCAATCTACCTAAGTGTTTATCCATCTCATCCAAATAAAAAAATAACAACCAAGAATTAATTTTTTCCCAAAGTTGTTCACAAAACATTCCCTAAGAAATATTAGGCCCAATATAAACCATGGAAGTAAGAAATTAATTTCTCAGGTTTTTATCTTTTCTAAAGTATTTTAATATTATGACCTGGCCTGATAAAATAATTAACTCATTAACTTGATAGGCCTAAACCATTGATCCAAAATACCTAGGCCCAAGCTAATGGTAGTAGACATACTTATTCAAATTTCTTCCCACATAAGATGGGCAAAATTGAGGTGTCCCAATTTCCCTCACTTAATGCTTCGCATCCATATCAAAACTCAAATCATAGCCCTGAATCAGAATCTAACATAGTGCACGTGCAACCCAATCTAGTGGTGGCTCCATGCCTTCTTCTAGTCCATTCACCGATAGTGTTTTCCTACTCAAGTCCTTCGTTGTATCCTATTCCAAGTATGATATCATTTGTTGTGGGATAACTGACTCGTTGCCTTGATAGTCTTAAAATATTAGCCAAAAATACTTAAATCAAAGTTAATTATGGGCTCTTTTAGCTCTATATACTAATTCAAATCTTTTCCCATATCTGATGTAGAACTAACTAGGGTGTTAAATTGATTTTTAATTCTAGGTTGGTTATTATAGACCTTGAAGGCTTGAACACACTTTGAACTTTACTACAAAACCATTTTAACACTAGAAGTGATTGTACTCATTCCTAAGATGTCAATTTTGGGCAGTAAAACTGCTCTAAATATCACAACAGTATAATAATTTTATAATTATTTATGAATCGGATAGTTTGAGGAAGTATCTAATATGCATAAATACGGATATGACAAGCAATTTGAAGTACTCATGTTATATGTACTCAAAATAATGCATTTACTCTTGTGCAGTTACAAGCTGCACAAATTAGATGAAAATGGGTTCTGAACACATTGGAATCGAGAACAAGAAAGGAACAGAAGTTACAAATAAGTCCTTTAGGTGCTCAAATGGCAAAATAAAGACAGGTTTCTAAAATCAAATTGAACTTTATTTTAATAACAAATATCTCCTGATTATTTTAATAGTTATACAGGTACAAATACGGGAAGGCCAAAGCTCATCCCTGCTAATACTTTTGTATGCAGTGCCACCATGCAGTACAGGCAGAATTCTTCTCCAATGTCAAACTTAGCTCAGACAACAATACATAACCAAAAGCTAATACATATTTTGAGCATAAAGACAAATTCTTTATCATTTCCTTGGTGGTCCTTATCCATTTAATGAGTACCATACATAACCTTGAACATTTTACAAAAGAATGAATAGATAATCAAAGAAAGCAAGTTTTTCCCTTTGCAGTTTATTAGCATCCTACTTCGAGAAGCTTGGACACATGTTACCCATGATTGTTCATAGGAGCAAAAAACTAAATGTTCAAAAAGAAAACTAGATATGTTGCAAACATTCATAATATCAGAAAAAATAGAGCAACTAGAATAACCATCAGTTAAAAATAATTGAAAAGGAATGATTAACTACCATAGAAATGTGAAACTAGTTGTACAGCTAGATGCTCCTGTCTGCAATCATCCCCACTCTTCACAATGATCTGTTCTTTAGCAAGGAAATGACTTAGGCATGAAAAGTGAGTTACTAATGTATAACTTGACGTAAGCAACTAAGTATTTCATCAAAATAAAAGTAAAAGAAGGGAAACCTATTAAATCATAAGCATTTTGCAACCATAATTTGGAATCAGAAGTTCAACCAGTAGTGGCCAAAGCAAAAGCAATTTACAAATTTTTAGAGGTAAATTCAACTGCCAATGCTCTTAGCTGCTTGTTTTTTGCAAGAAAAGGTGATAAAAATGTTCGAGGCACTGAAAAAGGCAATGATATCAGATGCCTCAGATACCAAGATTGGAGCCACATGATGCAGGATGGACATTGTATTGCCTACTTTAGGTATAACAGGGGAATACTAGATTATCATGTCTGAGACAAAGAGCTTTCGGTAGAGATCTTGTGGTGCAAACATGAAGATCATACTTACTAGGGCACTGAGTGATGATCTGAACTGACCATAACCATCTTAAATACATCTCGGACCAAGTGTAGCAACACCAGCACAGCACAATGGTTATCAAAATTGTTCAGCTATGACTAAGAGATTTTAAGTACCATGATAGGATCAAGCATTCAACTATAGATGCAGGATCATGAGTGTTCCTAGGAAGGTTGAGCTGCACTCTTGTACAATTCCATCTTCTCCACCTTTCCCTTGCTTGGTATTTAGTGGCTGGTTACAGCGTGGATCCTTAACATTTTTTAGCATCTGTAGTAGTTGCAGAGTGATCCATCTGCCTTCTGTGCCTTGGCAGGTTATCCCAGCTACGAGATCAGATTTGTTCTGGCACATTTTCATGAAAGACCAGTGGAAGCATATGGAGACAACTTGAAGACTTGCAAGTGGCTACATTTTATCTTCTACTTGCCCAGAGCACAGAAGGATGTGTGCAGATATGATTCACATAGCAATAGATGTGAGTGGAAAAAGTATGAAGCAATCAAGCCTATCAGACTACTACAGGCGCCTCTTATTTTTAAGACAATTTTGGAAATATTGGCATGGATTCCATAGGTCATCCATATGTGTTACATAAGTGCATGAATGTGATGATGGACCTCCCAACAAAGCATGCACTACCTAGTTGCTCTATCAGACCCATATACCTAGTATGAAGCAATCAAGCATAACCTAGTGCATGAATGTGATGAATGTGATGACAGACAGAAAAAACACACTAAACTGTGACGTAGAGACTTAATTGAGGTGCTAGACTAGCATGGAGCATAGAGGTGATCATTGTTCTTTTCAATGCAAATGGTCTCATAACACCTCATACAATTTTGTGAATGACATGACCCTAAACAAGGTCTTGTATGGTTGACCTTCACCCTCTAATCCTATTTATATAGCCAGTTCTGCAGTAGTGTTCTATTGACACAGAGTTGCGAGAAGTAGGATGAGTAACTGAAGCTCATAAGAAAAATCTAATTATAGACCAATGTAGGAGTAAGCAAGTCTAAGATAAGAGCATAAGAATAATGATTTCTCAGCTAGTGACAGTTTCAATTTGGCTGCCACATCATCTACAGTCTACAGAGAGGCCTAGTACCTATATAAAGTTTTCTCAATAAATATTATGTATCTTTGAAGTATTAGAGCATATTGTATTGACTATACATATATATATATATATGTGTGTGTGTGTGTGTGTGTGCGCGCGCGAGTGTGTATCAGTTGACTTCCACCTGACATGTGCATCTGTGATGCTTTCCATGTTATGGAGGCAAGCCCAACCAAATCTTGACTGTTTTGCCTTCAGTTCATTAGAGTTTGGCATTATCTACCTAAGGGAATTGTTGATCACTGACAAGGACAAGTTGTGAAAGATTGCAATCTGAACATCTAGTTCACTAATAGTAATGGACAAGGGGAAGTTGTTACAATGTTCTCAATTTCCTTCCTGCTCTTCCCTTTTTCCTTCTCTGGACGGTTGCAGGACAGTGGAGAAACAATAACAAATTGGTAGCAGCACCAAAATAATGACATCACAGTAACACAGACCCATCTTTTGGACAATGTTCTCTATTTTTTCAGCAATAAACACTACTTTTCCATATTAGTTTTCCTTGTGAGAGGCTTCTTACCTTCAAATCGAGCTAGAGAAGCACTAATTAAGGGTTGCAATCCGAAACAAAAGGAAAGCGCAAAGTAGAAATAAACCCAACACAAGGCTTCTTATCAAAGCATGGACTGCCATCTCCCATGACACTACCTGCATTTTTTTCCTTTTCATTCTCCCTATCCTTCCTCTTCTATTCTTTTTTTGTCATCGGTAAATACCAGCATGCATTACCAGTCTGACCAGCAATTGGTGTGGTGTGGGTGAAAATTAGAGTCAGAAATTAACAAAATAGAAGAACAGAAGTCCTAAAAGATGGTCAGTACATAAGTCACAAGATAAAATGGTATCAAGACTAAACTCAACTGTCAGGACAACTTTGGAACAAAAGCAATTGTTTTACACTGGCTCTAATATCTGCATAGTGAATGCATCATCTACTCATCATAAGGTCATGACTATGACTATGACATGAATTATGATTAATGATCCTCTCTAAGAAAAAGAGGTATCCAAGTAAGGTTCCAAATTCTTTAGCATTCATCCTTTTAGGTTCAGTTTAATATTTTCACATTTTCTACCCTGAATCACGTCTCAAGTCCTTCCCAAAATCATTTGAAACAAAAAAAGGATGAACCCTATCCATGAGGCACCTGTGCCCTGCCAATGCAGGGTCTGGAAGGGTCAATATATCCTATAAGTTGTTTTCAAAACCGAGATCCTTGTTCCCAGGTCGTAAAGAAACAACCTTGCTATTGTACCAAGGCTCATCCTCAAAATCATTTTGGACACTCACATGAAAACTCAAGAATATATGGATTTAGGAGTCCTGTAATAAAAAGTGATACAAGAATAATATATGATGCTACTTATCAATAAAATGAATCCATAGTGGATGGGTTTACTCATTAAAAAACAAAAGTACATATTAGTAGGCTCTTAAACTTTACCTCCAAAATCTAATAGCAGTTTCATTGTTTCATCTAAGGATTTTAATTTCAAATAATACTGCCTATACCAGGCGGTACGTACCGGTCCGCCAGCAGACCGGTACATGGACCGTCCGCTACTGGGCGGTATCGTCGATTGGGGCTGTTTTCGGCCTGTTACTGTCCTAAATCAGTCATCACCGCTCGCTACTGAGTGGTATTAACCGAGGGAGAAGAAGAGAACTTGGAGATTGGTGCCGCTCACCCTCCTCGTTTGAGGCGACGAGGCCTCGGCGTTGTCGGCAACTTCTCCTCATCCGTGCAGGGAGAAGAATCCTCGACGTCGCAGGGAGAAGAAACCGAGCGTCGAGGCGGCGTTTCTACTCCCCCACGCAGACAGAAGAAATGAGGCAACGAGGCGGTGTGGCCGCCTCATCACCCTTTTTTTGCACGAGGAGAAGAAATGGTTTCTTCTCCCCACCTTTTCCGCACGGGCAGAAAAGAGGCGATGTCGCCTCGTGGGGAGAAGAAACCGAGGTTTCTTCTCCCCACACGCCAGAAAGGGCGACGAGGCAATCGCCTTTATATATAT
>LVTN01000307.1:68886-119958 GCA_001649415.1 Musa itinerans
TATATATATATATATATATATATATACCGCTTGGTATACAGTACCATGCTGTAGCGAGCGAACCTCGAAACTCCGGTACGATACGAAATTTCAATCATTGGTTTCATCTACACAATTAACCTTCATAACCAGGTAAAAGTGAAGAAAGATTGTTACTCACAGAACGCAAGTCCCAACCAGGTGACTTTCCATATGCTGATGACCTCCGAATTCTCTCTTTCTTCACCTCCCAGAGTTCACCAGACAAAGCATCACTTGGTTTTGGGATGCGACCATTCATCACCTGTATTAGAGCATTGCATACTCCACTTAGAAGGTCTTTAAGTAAAATGAAGAAGCAAAAGAAAAAGTCATCACCTTTGGTTCCGCATTCTGCAAATCCTGTCCAGCTCCTTTCAGATGAAGTCCAGGGGGAGTCTGTCCCTTTGCTGCTGCTGCCTACAAAAGGCAGAATATTAAATCTATCAGTGAAGTACCGAGTTTCATATGCCTATTTGGTGGCTTGGAATACACATAACACAATAGAACCAAACAGGTCATCCAGATAGATATCTCATAAGAAATACGATGGACATACATGCTGTCTTTCGACAATTGTCCTTCCTAATTAAATAGAAGAAATATCAACACGGAACTGATAGTGACCAAGAAATCAGTAATAGAGATAATGCAAACACTCTAGCTAAAGTTAAAGGCTTTCAGTGTGCAACAAAAAAAAGATGAAACAGTGAAAGTCGATCCAAAACTTAAATAGAATTATAACATACACCACACCCGTTTTCTATTATTTCCAATTTTGACGCAGCTCAATTCGACTTCAATTCAATTTATTACGCCAAATATGTGAATTATCAGAGACAACATCATATTACTTGTATAGGACTAACTGTCAACATCAAATAAAAAATATAAATATAAATAGAATATAACTGCCAACAGCATATTCAATTCAAATATGTGACATGTGAAATCATTGATAAGTTCTCTTAACATGAGCACAACTAAAAAACCAGAACCACGTACAAATTCTCAAAAGATCTGATCCAATTATAAACAACCAAATGAACGGAACATATAACAATACATTTCACTTACAGGCCCACCTTTACTTCCTCAATGGCAATTGTGCTTGGAACACGACGATGATCTTTTGGACGTGATGGCTCTTGATCTTCTACATCTTCCATGTTAATCCCCGGGACTGCAGATAAATTAACTGTAATCCATTCCAAAGCTCGATCATTATCTGTGGTTGACTTGCTAGTCAGATTTTCATGATTTACTGTAGCTTGTTGGGTCTTCCATTCTGAGTCAATCTCCTGACTAGCCTCTGAGTGGTCAACCAACTTATTTTCAATTGAGAAACGAACATCGACAAATTTTACTTTTGCTTCCCATAACTTAGCCATTGCTTGATCAATAGCCTGGGAGGTAGACTTTAACATCCCATCAGCATCATAACTATAAATGTCATTTTTACTCCATAGAGGATATGCCCATGGAGGAGGCTTTGGCAATTGTGCGTCTCCATTGGCCAATGGAATTCCTCTGCTTGAGAGCTTTTGACCATCAGAAGATGCCTTTGTATGACTGAAAAAGAAAATCATACCAAAGATGAATGCAACATCACAACCTATACTCATCAACAAGACATACCAAATTATCATAGTCATCAATTGCTAAATAAATCTAAGTCAAACAAGTCCTTAGGAGCACCAACTAAAACTTCTAAAAGACTCACTGAAACTTGATTTGCATGATCACATTCTGACAATTAAAGATAATTTCAAGTAGCCTTTTCCAAAGTCTCACATACCTGGGTGTTTCACATTTTAAAACCTCAACGCATATTAGGTAAGGTGCCTTCTCCCTGGAGTTAAGGAGAACAGCTTCGTCTTCAGGTATATGAACCACCCGATACATTCCCTTTCCCATTGGAAAGCACACTCCTATAATGATACATGAGCCCATTACATATTGTTAGAAGTAAAAAAGACTGAATGGAACAGCCATTACCTTAGGCTACACAAATTCAGAACCAAGGAAAAGAAATCTAGCAACAAATATCATGCAATATCTCTCATAATCTTATGAAGTAGATATTATATTTAAATAAAATTAAGAGTAAGACTAAAATACATCAGAACCAGACTTAAAGCAAATAAACATGCTGGTACACCTTTTAAAAACTTGTCAAATATCTTCCGTCAGGCATATCATGTTACTCCAACTTGTAGGAGAGGATATAATCAGTTGGGACTAGGATACAACAATTAATGAATAAGAAAGTTGAATTATGAAGCAAGATTTATTTAATTTCTGATATTATTGACAACAATACAAAATTTTTCAATCTATTAGAGCAAGTTTGTAAGCAGTACTCTGCTGGATAAACATGTTGAAGGTGCTTAGTAACTTAGTAGCACATGCCATACAATTTTTTAAGCATATAGAACTATTTCATAAAGTATTGCTATGGTACATAATCTCTATTCATAATTCAAGAAAGTATTTGCTACTTTATGGGTGAGATCAAATTTGCAAATACAATTATTCATTGCACACCTAAGCTTTTTCTTAAATAATAGAGAAGTGGAATGGCATTTATGCCATCAAAGCAGAAGCATGGGTCATTTGAAATGATGGAGCAGAGAAAGTCAAAAAGGTAAGATAGGACTCCCTTTCACGAAAGAAGGAAAGGATAAAAGAATGGAAGTCAGCCCCCATCCCAAGCTCCTGGTAGCTTTGGTATAGGGTGCCTCTAGCTACCACCATCAAGAGAGAACCACATCACTCTAAGATGGTGGTTGACAACCGGACCAGAATCTCTGGGGACTCTGAAGCAGGTATTTCAGACGGAGATTTGGCCAAAGGAGGCTTGATCTCAGCACTAGTCACCAGAATCACGAGTAAAGATGTAGGATATTAAAAGGAAGAGAGGAAACATTATTGGCACTTGCTGAGGTCCAAAGAGGGATAGGAGGAGATTAATGAAACCAAAATAACAAGATTCAGGGAGGAAAAGGAGACTAATAAAGCCAGTATGTTATCATTTATAACCATGAATAACCAAATTTATTGGCATATTTTCTGGAGCATTCTCTGGAAAAGATGGCTGAAATATAACCCCAAGTTCAATGCATCATTGTAAATCCCTTTTTTGATTAATCTGCACACAAACTATCATTCACAGGGAAACAAAATCCAATTCCCAGAGCTTTATCACAATTTCCAACATGGCTCCAGAATGGACCACAAACATATATAAAAACATCTAAGCATGACATTATGCATAACATGATAGGAGATATCTCCACCATATAACAAAAACTCACCAATGACATTGAATCAATTGTCAATGACATTTGAAACTCACCAAGGAGATATCTCCAGAATGGGACTAATATATAAAAATAGTGAATATATTAGTTTATTAGAAACACATAATACTCTTCAAAATGCAACAACTGCAACAGTTTCATAACCAACAAGAACTCCTCGGTCCTTGTGTCAGCCAAAGATGGACAAATACTTGCCATCATGCATCTATATGGATCAAAATAAGAATATGGTAAGTATAAAAACTAAAAAAACAAGTTTCAAATCCCTTAATGCACTTCACAGTTCATGTAAAGCAAAACTATCTACACCACAATCTTCCCTTGGCTTGATCAGATTATAAAAAGCTGCCAAATCTTTTCCCCCGTAACAGGTTGCACAGCAACTGTTGACTGATACAAATAAAATGCAAATACATAAGCAGTACAAGCAGATTATATGTAAAAACAGCAATTATGAATCATACTTTTAACGACAGATAAATCATGTTAAATATGAAACCCAAGAAATATTCAAGGTTCAAACCTATAGAATATGAATGTAAAATGTACACACACAAAGATCCTACAAGATAAGCCACAAAAAAAAGAGAAAACGTTCGAGGAAGGCAAGCACCTCCATCCTTTTGGGCCTCAGCAATATGAGAATTGATCTCGGTGAGAGTCTGAAAGAAAAATAATGAAAAAAGAAAGTATTCAGAAGTCAAATTAAGAAAAGGTTGCCTATAGAGAGTAAATGTGAATATCATTAGAAAGTGATTCAACCTCTCGAAGTGCAATTTTGCGATCTTCAATGGGATAGATGTCCACCAGGCCGTACGATGTCTCACATAATGACTGAACAAATTCCAATGAAGCATGGTAAGAACCTTTCCGAATTTCTGATATCACATTATTAGGTAAAGGGGGTTTTCCATATGACTTTTCATTCTGCTGTCTTGGTGACCCAGGACATTTCTGCAATGCATAAAAGTTAACTCCTATACATCAGCCAACATGTCCTTTAAGAACATATCTATATGAAAGCTAGCAAGCAAAAATGTTATATCAATACACATTGGAGCAGATAAGCTAATATGTAAGTTTGCTGATTATTAGACAAGCAGAAGTACGGATCATGTGGACCATGATCATGCTGTAGTTTAGCAGTTCAAGATAAGGTACCAACACGTATAAAATATCTTAAGAGAGAATCAACAAAAACTGCTGCCATGATAACAATAACAAAGTCCAGTACAGGCACCCAAATTAACCGTTTGAGTTATATGAACATCAAGGACTAAATGACTAGCACTGGATGTCAAAAACAATTGAACATTATTCTTCACAGTATGCTTTCTTAACAAAACAAATCCATGTACCAACCTCAGCAAAGTCGCTTCATATAAAAAAGAATCTGATGGGTTCAAAATATTCTCATCAAATTTTTCATCTTTTGAAGATTAACAAATGCACTTGGTCTCAAACTAAGAGTAAAGAAAGGATATGCATATCAGCTCCACAGATTCTGCATATTTATTCAAAATATTATTAAATATATTAAGAATTTCTTTTTTGGAAGAAAATGGACTAAATGTTTATCTCATAAAGGGTAGATATTATGAAAAGCATAAAGGATAAATTTATATTTTACGGTAAACAAAACAAAAGTTAGCATAATTGCCGAAACATTGGTTTCCAAAATACAATAGAAAGTAACTCAAAAAAATGATGCAACGCCTCATCCTTACAGTTAAGCCGCTCATTATGAGATGACAACAATGGGAACACATTATCAAAAAATTGGGAGTCGAAGCTTGCAGAGTTTAGGTAGATTAATCAGAAAAGCAAGAGAGACATCCAGAATGAAACTAAATAATTTAACATTTGCACCAAACAAACAACTTGTCTAGAAGCTTAACGTATTAAATTTAAGTCAAAATAAACCCAACTCTTACATCCTTCTGGATCTTCGCACCAAGTAACTCGGAATCTTCTATAGATCGATCTCGGTCTCGAAACAACCGCCGGAAGAAATTCTCTGCACCAGGACTGTTCTCAAGGGTACCATTGTCATTGGTACTTGAAGACTTTGACTCTTCGGGATGAACCCTGAACAACCTACGAAATGACAAAATTTCTGAAGTCTCTTCCGCCTCAAAAGCCTCGCTACCCTTACCATCTTCCTCATTTCTATCATGGCCTTCAACTTTCTTGTCCTCATGCTTGTCCTTGAAAAGCCTATGAAAGAAACCCTCCTTGTCCACTCCCTCTATGCTTCTGTTGCATTTATCATTCTCATGCTTATCATGTCCAACAGCCTTTTTTTCTTCGTTCTTTTCCTTGAAAAGCCTGCGAAAAATACTGTCATCCTCGATACTTTTCTTGGACCTGTCCTCTTCATCCCTGTTATGCCCACCATCCTTTTTTTCTTCACTCTTTTCTTTGAAAAACCTATGGAAGAAACTATCTTTATCATCTTCCTCAGGACTCCTATTGACCTTTACCCCCTCTTCGCTCTTATCATGCCCACTCTCTTTTTTTTCTTCATTCTTATCCTTAAAAATCCTACGGAAAAAACCATCTTTTTCTTCGTCAAGACTCCCATTAGCCTTGTCTTTCTGCTCATTTCTCTCGTAGACATTATCTTTTCTTCCTTCATGCTTCTCTTTGAAAAGCCTATGAAAGAAATTCTCCTTCTCATCGACCTCAATATTGTCACTGACCTTATCTTCCCCCTCATTCTTATCATGCCCACCGTCTTTCTTCTCCTCACTCTTGTCTTTGAAAATCCTCCGAAAGAACCCCTCCTTCTCATCATCCTCGCCTAACTTCTCTTCTTTATCACGAAACAACCTCTTGAGAAAACCCTCTGAGCTTGCAGTCAGCTCATCTTCTTCATCCTTGCTATCTCTGAGAAGTCTCCGAAAGAATCCATCTTTATCTGCATCCTCCTCCTTGCCCTTGCTATCCCTAAGAAGACTTCTTAAAAACCCGTCCTTTTCTGGCTCGTCCTCCCCCTCCCTATCCAAGGACTTCCTAAAGAGCAATGCATCCCGTACTTTTGGCCCTGGGATCAGTTTCTTTAAAAGCTTGTTTTCCTCTGAAGACAGCAAGCCCTTGTTGTTACCATCATTGCCATTGTTGCCTCGGCTGGCCTCATCGCCCAAGGGACTAGAGCCCAATGTTGATGATGATGCCAGTGACAACAGCTTCTGCTTGGAGGATAGTAACCGATTAAGCACTGGGTTGCTCTTGGGGCTGGACGGAGTGCTAGGCGGGGGAGGTGGCGCCCGGACCAGCGGTGGCCACTCACCCATTAGTGTGGCAGCGATCTGACACTTCTCCTGGATCCGGCTGATCCCCTCACTGTCCTCAGAGTCCTCGAGCTCCGCCATGAGGAACCAGTGGACCTTAAGGGCGATCCGGAGGGCCTTAGAGCACGTATCAATGACGAATTTGTCAAGGGAAGGGCTCGGCTTGTAAATAAGCATGTAACAGATCTGGAAGAGGTAGCTCTCAATTCCCGGAAGGGGGAGGGTGTACATCCTGTTGCAGAGGTAATCCCGGACGCCATCGTGGTCATGCTTGTAGAGATAGCTCACGGCGATCCACTCGCAGAAGAAGGCCGAATCAAAGAACCGGATCAGCCACCCTCTCTCCCCGCCACCGCCGCCGCTTCCCTCCCCGGAGACGGGCCCCGTCCGGGTTATCTCGCGGGGGGACGGATCGAGCCCGAAGCTCCTCAATCCCAGCAGCCGCACCATCGTCAATCCGCCATGGGACACGAAACCCTAGGCGGAGCTTCCAATCGAACCAAAGATTCGGAACCCTAGAGCGGTACCCGATCAGAATCGCAGCAAAAACCCTAGAATCCGAGGGAGCAAACCCCAGCTAGGGTTCTCAAGTTCGGAAGACGGATCAAAATTATGAACGAAATCGAGCAAGAAGAGGCGAAATGCGGAAGGGAATCTACGAATAGCGACGAAATCATCCAAGAAACCGCGTCATCGACGGGGAGAGAAGCGAGTCGAATTCGAATCGGGCAGTTCCACGACTTGGCCCTTTTCCTGCGCTTGGATTCGCCTCCTCATCACGTATATATCTTCTCCTCTTCGCTCCGGCATCGTAGTCGACGATGCGAGAAAGAGAGAGAGAGAGAGAGGGGGGGAAGAGCCGCAGGTGTGGTAACGTGCGATCTCTACCTCAGTTAGAAGCATCCATGGTTTCTTACACTCCGTCTCAGATATCTCCACGTGTCCCTTGTTCATTGTTTTAGTGCGGATGATGGAGTCAGGTGCGACTCGATTTGCAGCAGATCGGTTCAGGAAAGTCGTCCGTGGGATTCGATGCCAAGACAAATCGATGGTAGATCTTAGAATAGAGAAGGATGAATCTTGGCCGTCGGCAGGCTGTGTAGCCAAAGGAGAGCACAAAGGAGGGACAAGTGCATGAGTTGCTGATGAGCCTTCTTCGTTCCCTTGGATTGAGGGCAGGCAATACGCAACCTCATTTCCTTGCAAGAAAAGACATTTTGTGGGGGCATTTCCATTCCTCGGATGCTTGTGAAGTCAATCTTTTTGAACTTATCTCCATCGATTAATCTAACCAAAAACCATCGTTATTTGATCAAATCATGATCGATGTTATAATTTAAAGAACTTAAAACTAGTCCGATGATTATATCTTATTCTTACATCCATCCATATAGTGTCATCTCAGACCCCCGAAAATATCATATTAGTATGATATTAAAGAAAAATATTTTGATATTATTTAAAATTTTTGAATCGATGATGATTATTAATTAAAATCAACATTGCATAATATAGATATTTCTTATTATGTTTTCATTCTAAATTTATTAATATTATCTAAATATTTTAATTTATGACTCTTTTTCACTTGTCACAAGCTAAAACTAAGTTAACCATCAAAGTAATGTTACCAAATATACTTTCGATATCGTCCTTTATAAAATTAACTAAAATAAGATATAGGATATAGGTGTTTTTTATCCTTCAACTGAAATAATATATGGAATATTAAAAATTAATTTTTTCTACCTCTACTGAAGTGAGATATAAAATATATAAATAATTTTTATACTAAAAAAAATTTGGTACGTTGACCCGAAATTCTTTTCCTCTTTCGAACAATATTGAAAGAACGGATAGATAGGATGACATAGATATTATCAATCTTATCATGTTGAGTTGATAATCAAAATTAGTATCTTAAATATTATCTAATCATTTTTTATTTTTTTTTAAGAAGAGGTGTTCTTATTCAAAGTTGAAAATAGATGCCATTTCAGTTCTGGAATTTGAAAGATAACTTTGTTTGTTGCACACCATAGTAATGAAAAAGTGATAGATTTTGATGTAGATATATTTGACAAGAGGATGCATGAGTTCTACCAAACTAATAAATGTTGGAGGACTGATAAACACAAAAGAGATCCATCTGTCTCTTTTATATAAATATATATATATATATATATCATATTTTTATTTTCAGAAGATCAAACTATCTCACAGGAGACAACAAAAAAAGGCAATTACCAAAGGAGAACAGCATGGGAAGGAAACATGCAAAAATGAGGGTAGAATGAAAAGGAAATTACTGAGCTCAGCTGTTGTCAGTGTGGAAAGCAGCATGCTTTATTTCCATTCTAACAAGTGCCACCTCCATCCATGGCAATGATATGCTTCCCCATGTTCTCTCATTTTGGAGAAGATATAATTAATGTCCCAGTGGATCCATCATATTTCCAGAATGTTGAGTTTATTATACACTCTGTGTTGTCATCCATCATTGAAAAGGATCCAATATCCCTTGAATATGATGTTAACTACAATTTCAGGGATCCCAAATGATTGGTTTAGTGAGTAAATCTTATCATTTTTTAGATTTGTTTAATTTTAACTATTTTGCTTGTTTTTCAATTCAAAAATAGGATTGAATAATTAATATCTTAATTTAATTCTATAAAGACTTGAATGAAAGACTCCTTTTATCACGAGTCTAAGCATTTTGAAAAAAAAAATATTTAAACTCGACAAATTAATGGGTCAACTAATCGGGTCCTAATAAATGGTATAAAAATCAACCAAGCATTGAGTTCAAAAATTTTAGATTATAGTTTTAAAATATTACAACTTAGCAATTCATTTATATTCTAAAGTTATACATCAAAATTTTCAAACTTCTCTTTCATATCCAAATTCTCAAGATCTTTCATTAGATTGTTGATAAGCCCCTTTTTTCTTTCAAAGGGTTTGAGATTATGGTGTGTCATATTAATGTAACAAGAACTCTCCTTGATTAAGAATTAGATAAGAAGTACTAGTTCATAGTTTTAGGATTAAAGTGCCATTCATTCAAGCAACAAGAACAATGTCATTCTCTTTCCCATACTAGCCATTATGCTTGCTAAAAATGTCACTTTTGATGGGTACACTATGAACAATCTTTGGTGGGTGTCCAAATTTACCTACATTTTGTACAATTCCTTTTGTATAATTTTGAGATCATAGGTTGTTTCTCTTGGAAAAGAAAAAGAACAATGCAAGTGGGCCATTTCCCCAAAAGTATCATCAAATAAGTTAGAAGGAGAAAGGAAGTGAGGGCAAAGACAGACCTACAACACATCCCAAGCACAGCCACAGTTGAAACTTTTTTTTTTTGGTGGCTTTGCCACATTAATAGTTGCACCAACACACACCTACATAAGCAGCAACTGAACTCAAACTGTGATACTTCCATGTAAGCAAAGAAGAGAGTTCCATCTCTTATCAGAAGAGAGGAGTTATGGTCATTGAACTTGTTTGGCTGCAATGTTCTTGCAATCTGTGGCCTGTGTTCAATACCTGTGATCATTGTTCTTTAGTGTATCACAGTATTATGCCAACAAAGTTGAGCATATCCATTATGTGACACACAAACTTAGGTGGGAGACATGATCTGCCTTGATCCATCTAACAAAATCTTTTCATTTTGATACAATTCAAAACCTTTTCCTACAGGATAATGAAATATTTTTTATTTGAAACCGAATTGGGTTGTTACATCTTTTATAAGTTATGTTTGACTAAATACTATATTATGTGGGTGAATATTTATGTTTGAGAAAAGATTGAAACGAAGAGTAAGAGAATAGTTTCATAATAGTAAAAATCGAGAGATTCGGATGATATATATTAAGTCCGGCCCATAAATAAACTTAGGTTTTTGGATTGAATTGATGCCTAAACTTATATATGTTGATTTTGATTAATTTGACTTAGACTCATCGTCCATTTCTAACATATCATCATAGTCAAACTTCATAGGAAAAAAAAAAATCGATAAGTTAAAAAGATTCAGAAAAAAAGTTAAATGTTGACTATAGTCGATATGAACAAAGAGAAAGAAGAGAAGAGAAGCGATTAATTAGAAGACCGATCTACCCTTATAGATAAGGAGGGGAAAGTCAAACATGAATATAAGGAGATATTAGGAAATATTGAAGAGATTTAAGAAAAACTAAAAAATAATTTTAAATTGATAAAAATTGAAAGAGTCATAATGGTTTAGTCCACATCCAAATAAGTTTAAGCTTTTGAGTCCACTTAATATCAAATTGACATGTATTAAACATGACCCTTGACTTAAGACTCATTATCGAATTTCTAACATGATCATTTACATTTGATTCAGTTTTTGAATTTAATATTATCCTTCCTTTATGTTTCCTTTCCTATCTTTATGGTTTTTTTTTCTTTTATAAATTTAGTTCGATGCATCAAGGATCGGAACTACAAATTAAACCATACCAAATTAATAACAAAAATATGTAAAAAAATTAAAATTCTATTAAAATTATAAAAATTAGAAAAATATTATGAAAGACATGAAAAATATAATCCAAGATCTTATTTTTAAATAATATTTAAATGCATATATATTAAAATTTAATATTTTGATTTAAAAATCTCCATTTAGTCGGATATGCTATCAATTTATCCTTTTTTAGTTTATTTTATGATTACTTTACTGTTTAAAAATATTACACAATAATTTATTTTAAAATATCTGAAATTTATGTTAATATATATTCTAAATTATTTTGTAAATTTTGGAGCAGGATCGAATATATTTGATTGAATTAGCTAAACCAAATCTAGTCCCAAGTATTTAAGAATATATATATATATATATATGTAAAAAAAAAGAAAGGTTTTCTTTTGGAATTTGATCAAAGAATTTTGTTGTTTTCATTATATCATCATTGATTATGGTAAGTACAGTATTAGGGGAATGGTTACACTAATATCTTGTTATCAACATTTATCTCATATTTTGTTTGTAGAGAAAGAAATTGTATCTCACAATTCATTTGACTCCTTTGAGAGACTTGTGTAGTCACCGACGTGGCATTTCATGTCATCCATTTCTTGCGCTCTATAATATCGTAAAAACAAACATTATATTTCTTTTAGATTTGCCTTTACATACTCTTTCGTATCGAGTCTTCATCAAATTCTTCACCGTATGAGATCAATTACAAAATCATTATTGACAAATGTGATCTCTTTCTTCAACAAGCGAAAGCTTGTTATTGATGCTTTCCGGGAGTATTCTTTCGCATAGCTTTCTATGATACGAAATAAGATTTGAATATGGATTCATAAGACTTTGATAGATATACTATCTTTCGAACTAAAGTATTTTGAGTCAATAGTCTATTAATGAGTTAATTATGCCATCATACATTTGCTTTTTCATCTTCAAATTGACAACAACAATCAAATTGTTCTCTGTTGATCTAAATATTCTTATCTTAACGGAGACAAAAGTGTCACAAACGACTAAACAAGGCAATTACATATGTGATAGATAGATACATGGATGGATTTATGGTGATGCCTTGAAACCTTTCCATCACCCTTTGTTGTGATCAATTTTATTTTGGTGTCGACCAATGTAAAAAGATGACATGGAACACAATGACAAGGATGAAAGCCACAAGAGAGGAATTTTCTAGAAATAATGTCCGGAGAAACTTAAGGAACAGTTGGTAAGAATTCTGAACCAATATGAATCTCATGAGCAGCAGCCAGAATGAGATGACAAACTTATTGCACTTATGAGCCAATACATAATGTATTCATGCGCACACACACACACTCTCTCTCTCTCTCATTGCAATCTCACCTTTGATTCATAAATCACACACACTCTCTTAGTTGCTCCATAGATTGTTTTCCCACCATATTTCTCTTTTAGAGTTACTGCTTTTGATTGCTTTCCTATACCTTAATCTGATTTAAGTGCTGAATTCCATGTGAGTTAATTAAAAAAACTTTAATCATAATTTTTTATGAGTTAGATCTGAACAATAAAAAAAGGTGATAAGAAAGATTCGACGATTAATCAATAAAATTAGTTTAAATGACATGCTCAGATATTTGACATTCTTGTTAGTCCAAAAATTTTAAATCTTATTATTTTATAATGAAAGATTGATCCGATAACCCATGACTTTTTTTTCTTTATGATTTTTTCATATAAATATTGTCTCATGATTTGTTTAGTATTCGATCACTAATTTGATTGATATACACTACTAAATTATTTATAATATATTTAGTATTAAATTATATCTTATTTGTATCTAATCTTTTTTTTAACAAAATACACACTCTCTCTCTTTCTTGGAGCGGTGGTCTTCCCACTTTGGTCTGATACATGAACTCTCCTTCTCTCTCATAGTTTCTCCCTCAAGTACTTTCCCCCATAGTCTGATACATGCACTCTATTTATCTTGGAAATATACTCTCTCGATTACCTTTTCATCTTAGTTCGGTTCATGCACTTTCTTTCTTTATATTATCTATAATATATGTGATGTTAAATTACATCTTGTTTAATTCATATAAAGAAGGAGAAAAGAAAAAGAAAAATCAGATTCATGATTCCTTTATCTAATATTTTCCCAACAATATCCACACACTCGCTTGCAACTACTCCTTATACTGTCATCCCACCTTAGTGTGATGCATTCCCTCTCTCTCTCTCTCTCTTAGAGTTGTTCCCTCAATTGGTTTCCCACTAGTCTGATGTATGCATTCTCTTTATCTTGGCGATACTCTCCTAACTATCTTTTCATCTCAGTCTGGTTTGTGCGCTCTTTCTCTGAAAACACGAAAGGCTACACTGTTTCTCGCCACTCTTTCATCACCCACAACATTTCTATCTCATGTAAATGATATGACATGCACTTCATCTCTCTCTCTCTCTCTCTTTCTCTTTGTTGTTGTTGTTGTTGTTGTTGTTGCTGCTACTTGTTTCTTCCATCGACCATCAATCTGTTTGTGATCAGAGTTGTTCATCCTTCACCTTCGTTGCTACGACGTCAAACTAAAGCCCGAGATGGAGGACGAGAATGGCCATTTCACGCCGACGATGTACGTGAAAGTGCACAAGCAAGGATGCGCCATTTTGAGGAGGATCAACTTGAAAGCTCATGACAACTATGAATCGCTCCGTCGTGCTCTCGAGGAGATGTCTCGCGACTTCCTCTCGAGTTAGTGAGTTTTGACTTTTGACTGCTGTTAGGTGTTTGTCATGATTTAATTTGATACTAATGATTTTATCAACCCTAAATTATTGATCGATCATACATAGATAACCCTTTATAGGTTCATTCCGTCTCCTCTACTTATTAAGTTTAAATTACGATATGGCTTTTTGTCAATCTATTCAAATCATTATTCACTTTCGTACTAAATCAAAATATTATAATCTCTCCTTTGGTTACGTTAACGAGCAAACATACTCGTCAAAGAACCGACATAGTTCAAAATTAACGCATCATGCATAATCACGATGTGTCTTTTGATCCATCCACGAGAGTTTTTAACCTCTCACCCACTTTAATACTATATCAGCTCCAATAACTTTTGTTATACCTTAGTCATCATGGATTGATTAACTTATTAATTTATTGAACTCAATCAGTGGATCAGTATACTTGTCATTCTAAACAATGTGCTAATTTTCTTCTTCTCCTCATATGTATTATCTATAAACGTTTGTGTCTTATGTCCTAATATATATATATATATATATATATATATATATATATAAGAATATATAAAAAAGAATAAATCTTGTATTGCTAACAAATCTTGAAGCTTATATATAAGCACTAATATATAACTTAAAAATGACCCTCACTTGGTTTCTTTCACATCGTTTCCATCGTGTTTCTAAGGACTCGAGTGACCTAATGGAAGTGTACTTAAAACCAATACATGCTTTTTGGGTTTCAGATCATTATCATCCATATAACCTCCAATCAGAGGAAGTGGAGACCGAGGATGTTGATAACGGTGACTTGGTAATTCTTTACGAGAACCACGAAGGCAACCGCATGCTCGTTACTGATGCTGCCTGGGAGTGAGTATTATTCTTTCACTTGATTCTCTATGATATCTCAATTTTGATCTCACGTCGTAAGAATTAACTTGGACTTCAATATTTTTGAGTCAATTATCCCGGTTTAATCATATTAAACACATGCATGCAATGCGATCTCAGGGTGTTCATCAACACAGCGAAAAGGCTTTACATCGTCAAGAATCCAGAAGCTGCAGTGGACCGGTAAGATGGTGGAGGAGGAATTATGTTCGGTGGATGTTTGTTTTATGTACAACGGAGGAGAGTGGAGCAGCAGCTGATCAAACCAACCAACTTGAACAGCAATCGAATTCTTCTTTATCATGTTATCATGTATTCGGTGGCAGATTGAGGTGTGGTGATGTTGATCTAAACGTTTCCAGCTTAGTGAATTCGAAAAAGTGTAACAAACCAATTACACACATGGATTTATGGTAATGCCTCCCACAAATCTTACGATTGAGTATGATTTCTATTAAACTATATCACGATATTACTATTATTTTTTGTTTGATTAGAAAGGCAGGCGTGGTTTATTATATCTAGATATTAATAAACATACATATAGAGTGATCTACATATAATCAATTCACAGAAAGCATAATCCTTCATTGCTCAGTCTCCTTCTTTTTCATCCTCCGAGTCGTGGTTGATTATATCTAGATATTAATAAACCATACATATAGAGTGATCTACATATAATCAATTCACAGAAAGCATAATCCTAAACTATATCACGATATTACTATTATTTTTTGTTTGATTAGAAAGGCAGGCGTGGTTTATTATATCTAGATATTAATAAACATACATATAGAGTGATCTACATATAATCGATTCACAGAAAGCATAATCCTTCATTTGCTCGTCTCCTTCTTTTTCATCCTCCGAGTCATGGATAGAACATCGATATCACTCGACATATATCGATCCAACCCGAACTACGGATCCGACACCAAGACGACATTCCTTGCATTAAACATCATAAGCTTTGTTTAAAACCACAAAACAATCACAAATTGAAGTAGAATAGCAGGAAAATAAATTCAACAGGTAATTAATTGGTCAGGTCGGATTTGGGAAAATGGGATGAGGTAGTGACTGCCACAACCAATTCATCCTCTGTCTAATTCTGAATAGCATAGCTTATTAAGGACAAGTCTAACATGTAGAGATCAACATGATATTGATAAACATGATCGCAGGGGATTATGCAAAGGAAAGATGACACTTGAAGCCTTTTTCATCACCCTTAATTGCGTTCAATTTTTAGTTAACCAAGAAAAAGATGACATTGAACATGATCAGAAAAATGGAAGAAAAAAAAAAGATGAATTTTCTCAAAAGAATGTCTCGAGAAATCTTCTCGAGGAACAGTAGATAAAAATTATGAACCCAGTCATATAACCAATTTGAATCTCATGAGCAGCAATAGATTATGTCATACACAATTTTAAGCAACATAACTATCATAGTGATCCTCAATTAAACCAACCGGTTGAGCAGCTTTGGGAGAATTAGTTGCTGAACGTTCAAACCAATGACTAAATTTTCTGGTCTCAATTGCCAAAGAACAACTGGAACTCTTGTTCTCTTAGCTTCTACCTCAACTTCAAGAATAAGACTAGTGTTACAAATGAAGACGGGCACACCATCCATATAAGGTTCTTTTATATAAGAAAGTAAAGAACAAAATGTGGTCAGCCATACATCAGAAGATAAAAAAAGATCCGAAATCCTACCTCAATTCTCAACTCGAGACCAACTTACATGATGTATGATAACCTGCTGGGGCAGAGTTACAAAAGATTTGGCTCAAGCATGAACTGCATTTTGAAATTGTGCTGCGTAATTTACAGCTTCTAGATTCACTGAAGAGCAGACAAAAATTGACTTGTCACAACCATGGAGCACTGTGCACAAGGTCGGTCATGGGTAACCCGATACACCAGGAAAGAGTTCCGATATCTTGGTGAACACATCCATAACCTGTAGCAATGCAAGGTCATGAGAATTACGAGTACATTGCAAGGTTATGATAGTACATAGAATAAAAACATGCAAAGTGAGGTATGAGGAACAAAAGATGTTATTAGCATAAAGCAAATAGATACTAGAAGTCATAATGGTGTGAGTCATCAACTATGACTATCACGACCCAGTCTGATAGGATAGCTAATCTATTAACTTCATTAAGCCTAAATCACTAGTTCAAAATGTTGAAGCTGAAGTTAATAGAAATACACCCATCAGATTTTTATAAGTTAATTTTAGTCTTAATCCACTTCCAAAATGGGACTAATCGGGGTGTTACAATGATATGATAATATCAGTTGATTTCAATTTCTTGATTAAGTGTCTGTTTCTAGTATAAAAAATTTGCCTTCAGTAGTTTGATACTACTACTGCAAATAGAAATGGATACGATTATATCCACAAGATAAAAATTCTTCAGCACATGTATAACCTATATATGTGTGTGTGTGTGTGTGTGTGAAATTAACCTTTTCCTCATCAGAGCTCCACAAGTAGCCTAAGATTTTACTATATCGCCATAACAAAGGTTTAAGATGTAAAAAAAGGATGTACTAGAACCATTAACATGCTTTGTCTAAGGCAACTTCAAATCCATAAAATGTCTAAAACTGGGTCTGTATAATTAACCTCGGCAGCTTGAGACATTCAAAGTGTTCTATATGAATCTAACTACTGGAAACATGTCTCCATGCAATTCTCAAGCTTGGAATTTGGTGTTCAAGGAGCATTCATTTGAAGTAAGATTTGGGTTACAACTTATGACGAGGCTCATAAATAATTTTTCTTGTGTCACTCATCAAGTCAAATTATATTTTAACACATAATAAACTAAATAGAAAATCATCTATGATGTAACAACAAAACATTACCAAACACAGTTTAGCAAATTCCCCTATAGGGGCATTAAAAATATTCATTTAACAAATATATATGCATCTATAAGAAGAATATCCTCAGTTGTTTCCCTCTTTATGTCTGCAATTAAAGGTGTCATCTGCATAAGAACACCAAACAAGAAGTATCCCAAGAAAATAAATTGGTCAATACAAGATCTTACAAGAACTCCGGCACTCTGCAATCACTATACTAATAACCAGTTAAGAAATCATGAAATAAGGTGCTCTAACAGGATATCTACTGTGCCAGCACCAAACTAGCAAGCACAAAGCAGCACCAACCAAAACATGCTGCACGGCTTCTATTTTGCCTGCTTCAATACCTCAATCTTGCAAAATTACTAGTTACAACCTAGGCTACAACACTGCCTTCATTCCTAACAAGTCACTAACCTTTACATGATTACAAAAAGATTTATTTGCATTACCATTCACGTGAAGTGAGGCTAGAGCTACTCTCTATTCAAACATTTTGTCAACAGTGTCCATTCAAATTCTGAACAGTTATACAAGGTTATCCTGTTACATATAATAGGCATTTAAACTTCATATCATAGTACTCCAACAAATATTTCCTAACTATGATTACAAATAACTTTCAAACTGTCTACGGTACACTTAACTCACTAAGTAGAAGTAATGCTTCCATCTACAAAATAAGTTAACCATAGGTACTGAAGAGAAGAAACGTTTAACTACAATAGAAAATTCTGACAATATATTGCCAAATGAGCAGCATCTATAGCTCACCTCCTTGTCATTCTGATATTTTGCAATGCTAAGTGGATTTTGTGAGCACTGTTGAATAAAAAAATATGTTAAGAAATGGAGTATACACAGACATTTTAAAAAAATGAAATGCATCTGAGCATACATCTAAGATGGCAGCTTGCACTTTAGGATTTTGAAATGCCATAGCAACATCAGGATTTGCCATTATTTTAGATATAACTTCTTCTGGAGTGAGGCCTACCTGTTCTGCATTAAACATAGAACGTATAATGTTCAGAAATAGTTACCTCAAGTAGCATCGACAAAAATGATAACCAAAATTGTCACTCTAAAATTTGTGATGGATAATTGAAATAATAGACAACAATAAACAGGTGACAGTATTCCAGATATTAATTCTCCTTCCATTAATGCTCTCACACTGGTCATGTTGAGCAACATGTTACCTATTCCTTAAGAATTAAGAGGATATTTGGCACATGACTTATGCGACTACTTGATCCTCATTTGACTTGGTATAAAGTAGGCACTATGCGTGGCCTGTGAACTTAAAGAAACATAAGGGAAATTCTGACCTTAACAAAGATGGTACTCAAAGGTTTTCAAAACTTCATAAAACTTTTAGCAAACTTCACTGCTTGATTCTTGAGTGTGCCAATTCAACCCACACCACAAAGAGCAGGTAATCTTGTATTGTATTCTCATAGCAACAATCCAGAAGCATAAAAGGGCTGGCGATGAATCATGTCAAATTGCATCAACCTCAGTTAACATATGTTTTACCTGATCAAACCTGATCTAACTTGTAGAAAAAAAAAAAAATCAAACTTAAGTATGGAGGGATTGAATTAACTTCCTAGACCCATTTAAGTGGGTCGCTTGAGCTGAAGGGTAGAAACTAAGAATATGACAGAAAAGTTAAGACGCAAAAGGGGCAATAGAAACCAGACAACCAACAGGCCTGACGATGATGACTGTGATGGGTGACGGCATAGACACGGGTCCCTTGGCAGTGCGCTAGGAGACAGGAAAGGTGATGCCTGTCCAACAGCCAAAATGGATGTCAAGCTATGAAGAAAGTTAGCTGGAGCATTGGAAGGAAGCATTGAGCAAAGATAAGACGAAATAGATGTTCAAAGTTAGACAGCAACATCATCAGAAGTAGTAAACATAAGGTTACAAGAAACCAATGAATAAAAAGGAAAAGCATAGAGGGGAAAGGAAAGATGATATGCAGTGGGAACTGCAGGCAGGCAGCTTAGATGAAAGTGAGAAGAAAAAAAAGCAAAGGCAAAAGGCAAGAGAAAGAGAGACTAGACAGATGCAAATTTGAGTTTCACTTTCTCTACTGTTATTTTTGTGATGTACTCTGTCAATAAGTCCAAAGTCGCAGGGTCAAGTTTGATTACAACCTACCACACCATATAACAGGAATTTCAAATAAGCAGTAACGTCATAAGAAGTTGTATGAGGCATTAAATAGTTTTCTGTTGCATGATTATACGTCATCCGCAGATTCTGTCATATCATTTCTGCAACACAATTGCCAGGAGAAAAAAATGAAATACACAAGTTTTCATTGCATGATTATGCTTCATCTGCAGATTCCTTCATATCATTTCTACAAAAAACTTGCCAGGAAAAAAATTGAAATACAGAAGAAAAATTAATTAAAGAGGTGCTTGTATTACAACTAGTGAAGAAACATTTGAAAAAAAAAGCATGCTCAGAGTCGTTTTTTTTAACCAAACACAGGTTAACATCAACAAAGATAACTTTTGACTTACCAAATTGCTGTTTGATCTCAGGACTGCTAAGGTTAAAATTTTTCAAGGACTCAGTCAGTCGGTTGTCCCATTCATTATTGCCACCCATGTTGCTACTGAATAAAGGCAATAAAACGTAAATTTTAAAGTAATAGGAGAGATGTCAAAAGATCCAAATTGTAATGACAATGTTAATAAACACACATGTAATCCCATTAAGAAAAGACTAGCTTATAAATCAGAAAATGATGAAAACTAGGGCTGTAAAGAACTTTCTTATCTTTTGATTTGTAGAGATCCACTTATCATCCATAAGTAATTGATAAGCAAGTCCCGCATTTGTGGCTCATGATTCATGAATAATTTCACCACAAAGTTCTCTTTGACAAAGCATGCGGCAATTGAGGAACGAAACAATGACCGAAAAATGGATAAGTTTGCTAAACTTAACATAAGAGTGAAAACCTAATCTAACAAATAACTGTTGACTAATATAACAAAAACTAAAACTAAACTATAGCACATTAACAATGATAGAGTAGCAACATTAAGGACTTGCAAACATATCAAACATTAATAGACTCCAGTTGATTTAAAAGAAATATCATAATCTATATACACAAAGTTTCTGATACTAGCTACATCTGGTAAGAGACCACCTTGTCAATCACAAATCAAAAGTAAAAATTTATAATCAATTTCATTTCTTCATAACAACTCATTTTTTATGTATGTGTTTGCATATTTGATAAATATGATTCAAATTTCAAAAGATAAAATGTGTAAACCAAAAGGTTAAAAAGCTGCAAATCAAAAGAAGGAATTAGGTCATACAGCATATCTTGCATTTGCTGGCGAAATTGTGGATTTTGCATCATCCCTGAAAATATACATATAATATTTTAATGTCTTCCAGTAGTTTATTACAAAACCATAATAAGAAGTGAGTAAATTTCTCAAGATCCCTTGAAAACATACACTTGAAAGTCTCTGGGTTCCTCATTTCTTCAGGTAAATAGCTGCCACATAAATGTACCAAAACAAGGTCAGTACCTGTTTCCTTGGTGATGAAGGGATAGGATCTATAGTAATCAGTATGATAGAAAAAGAAAGACAGTTAAGCAGAAAAACGAAGACAAAAATAAAACTTGAAGATAAAAGAAAACCTTCCATGGTTTCAGAATGTATATCATACAGTGCAACAAGATCCAACTGCTGTCATGTACTTGAAGAATTAAAAACAATAAACAGAATAATTGGCCGACAAATTCATGTCACAGTATAAAACAAGTGAAGGTCCATATGATCTTTACTTGATCCAA
The DNA here is from genome assembly GCA_001649415.1 of Musa itinerans. Taxonomy (NCBI): domain Eukaryota; kingdom Viridiplantae; phylum Streptophyta; class Magnoliopsida; order Zingiberales; family Musaceae; genus Musa; species Musa itinerans. Next base: position 90,402 of record LVTN01000307.1, read on the forward strand.
AGAAATTTCTTAAGTTATCTAAGATGACATGCCTCTGACTTCCATTCATGTCAACAAATCTGAAGATTACTAAACCTTCAACTAACAAGATCTTGTAGCTTCATGTCAAATATAAAAGAAATGATAATTATGTGTTAAAAATGATACAATCAGCCAACTGTCACAAAAGCTGTAGAGAATGAACGATAATGTTTCAATTGATTAATCAAAATGAAGCTTACGGGTAAACCATTTTCTGCACAGTTGGATCTTCCATCATTTTCTCTAATGCTTCAACTGACAAGGGAGATGGTGCCGTGCCTGTGATAAATTAACATGAAAGAAGCACAATCTGTGAGAAAAATCCTGTTCCCAAATATTATCAGGTTACCAAACTTGAAAAGCTTCATAAGTACTGAGATGCTAGAATCATGCAGCCTTAAGAACAAATGCATGTAAAAAAACATAAAACCAAAAAATAAGAGTAAACAAATTATGGAAGAGAATACCATTCAGTAATCAGCACAGTACCATACCAATGCAGTGCTGGTTCTGCACCTTTCATGCATGCATGAATACATAAAATACATACATATGGAAACACATACAGATAAATGTTTTGTATCAGTTCAGTCCTTGTAGACAATAATGAATGAAATGCAACATCACTGAGTGAACTTTAAATCTATCCATAGGTGTCAAAATGATGCAATCTGAGAATGTCAGAGTGTTATTCACAAACCATGAGCACTAGAACAGTAGATTGCATCAAAATTTCCATTATATAATGCATAAACTCATGAACCAGGAAAGATGACAATCAATATGGTTTTCCTTGTGCTAAGAAAGAGAAGCCTCCTTTGTTTCACATAACATGTATTAATAGTAAATCAATTCCCACAACTTACGAGATTGGGATTGTCCATTTGGAGCACTTCCGTCCTGCTTAACAGTTCCATTTGATGGAACCTTCAAGTAACACAAGATGATATTTCAGCAACAACATCATCGAAGAATAAAGCAGCTGCTTTCTAACATGCCAAGTACTTACTTCCTTTACGGACTGAGTCTCCACTGGACTTGCCTTTATGGACTCTTTTAGATAAGAAGGATCACTTTGCAATAGTTCTTCTGGAGAAACATCTACAAAAGCTGCAGAAATTTGCCACACACGAGGAAATTGTCAAACATAGACAACTGATTCCTGTACCCCAAATGTAGTAGGCTAACAATATCTGCATCACATTTTTTTCTTTCATCTCATAGCACGTACAATGTATATAGATAGTTACAGTTCATAGGATCTGTCTGTGTAACTGTGACAAGAGCAGAAACGTCACTCGGCTTCGACTCAACCTAAATTACCAGATCCAACTCAATCATTCAGCTGGATTGGGCTAGGATGGTTTAATTTGACATGATTTAGATTAAGAATGAAAAAACCTGAACCCAGGTTAGGTTGACCCATAACCAACCTAAGCTTAACCTGACCAAATATTATCTGGGAATATCATTACATACTAGATATAATATCATAATTTATTTAGCACCACCACATGTACCTAAAATTTCTGCCTGGATTTATTCTATATGTGTGAAACCTGAGCAACCGATCCCAACCAGATCCAACCTAGTCCAACTTGTCATCAGCCCAATCTCACTTGGGCTTAGCCCTGCCCACCACAAAGTTGGACCAGATTAGGGAAGAAAAAGAATCTCAAACTGAGGTCAAGTTAGATTGTGATAGGTTGGAGATAACAGAACCCTTCTGGGTTTAGGGTTTACTTTTCACCCAATCCAACATGTTAAAATTGCAGTCCTATGGGAAAATAAGAAAAAAGCTACCAAGAAAGCTGGAATCCTGGCACATGGCACTTATGAGACTTATTTCTCTTTTGAGTTGTTCTGCTGGATCAGTTGCTAAAGATCTTTGGTCTTCACCCAAACCTGATGAATAAAATGGGATCACTTCTTATGGATTCATTCAGAATCATTCTGATCTGGTTCATGGTGTGCCAAGCCAGGGAAGCAGATATGCTGATTGCTGGAAGGATAGCTAACACAATTCTTATTGAGGACAGGCTATTCTATTAAAGAATAGAGAGCTGACCAAACCAAGATCTAGAAATATGTGTAGACCATATTTAAAATGGAGAGCATCAAGAGGTTTTCAAAATGAGGTCCCATTTTGACCATAAAGACAATGTCTCCATCCCTCTCTCACTTCCTCCTGATTGTATACTTCCATAGTCTTTCTCTTCACTTTCCTTAGCCTCTCGTTCCTCCCCTCGATATTTCATTTTCTTTCCTGGAACGTGCATGTCGTGCCACAGCGTGAACCGTCCCTCAGCCACTTTCTTCCTTTTCCCTCTCACCTTCAAAAATCTAAGTTTGAGTCCCTCCTCTATCTCCCCTAGTCGAGTGCTCTCTATCTCCTTCGAAAAGGGATTAACAACTGAACAGCCAATCCACTTCTTCTTCCTAATCGGATATGCGGCAAAAAACCCAATTCAATACCGGTCAACATTGTCCAGCACTCAGGACCGTAATAGAATCATTTAGTTCCCTTCACCCGCAATGGGCACCATAAGATTCAACTACTAATTACCAACTATTTAGTTACCGTCTATGACCTTCACCCTTGGAAGTGAAGACGCAAAGTGTCACTTTTCAAAAGGGGCATTACATCAAAGAAAAAGAGCCAGCTGAAGGCTTCAATAGGACCACCAGGAATGCCATATGTCGAGGTCTTTATTCCAGCTTCCAATTGGCTCATAGGTGTAGATCTGGAAGTGCTAAAGCCTATCCAATAGTTTGATGGGCTTGATCACTACAGCATCTTTGAAAAACTGCCAGCGGTAGCTAATACTTAATTTCATAGTAGTGAGGGTATTTTGAGTATTTGACAGTTTATAGCAAGCCCTATGATTGAACGCATGCTTTCTTTTAGGGTCTACGTTCCGCAATCTGTCAGTTGATTCGTTCATAATCTGATTCTTTCATTAAGGGAAGATTTTGCATTTGAATTTGAGGGGCAGCACTTAGCTTTCCCGGTTCAGCTCATCTCTACATACCCAAATCTAGTTCATAATGTAGGCACCCACACTCATTTTCTAAGCTATAGAAGTGTGCACATATGATATAAGTGAATTTAACAAAGTAACAATACTCAATAATAGGACTACACATGTATGAGATACTCCACTCAATTTCTTTCACTTCAGCTGATCTATACTGATTTCCTATTTTCATGCGTTAATATCCAATATCCAATCTCCGAAGAAAAAACTTTATCCAGAATATTAGAGTGGCGGCCTCGACCATTTCTGACCAGTCTCTTATTCACAATGAATTTCTTTCCTTATTACAACCTGGTTGCCCATCTTCAACATCCTGAAAAATAGATGGCCCGGCCCAGCTGAAATGAAAAACTACAAGGCATTGTTAGCTGGCTGTTTTTCAAAGATGCTGTCGTTTGCTGTTTGATGTGGAGAAAACTTGAGTTGTAATGCTGTGGACATGCAATAGCCATGTGTCCTTTTTGACATACATAACCTCGAATGGCGTGAGCCGCATGCGGAGAGACCCGCACATATGGTTTTCAGGGGACGGAGCCTGAAAGACCAACTGGCGCCCACCCGACTCTGTTTATGGTCCTGGTAACTATATGCAGGCTAATGTATAAATAAAACAAGGCATCAGAATACAGATACTGATACTTGACACAAGATTATTATGTGAACAAAGAGCAAGTATAATAAGTCACAAAACTTCAGTTCAATAATATCAGAGTTCTATGATAATATCTTTTGATTGTTGTAAATCTAGTAACATCTGTACACATCCTGAGAACCTGATAATCCGCTGATATCCAAAATCTGCCATGAGACACTATAGCAAGATAATAATTCTAAGGTGAACGATATTGTGTGGGCATGCCACCATGACTACCTTTGTCTCTAGAAGATTTCTTCTATATAAACAATCAAAATATGGGCCTATTTGAAATTTTGAATAACAACAATATTCTCGTTGATACAATGTCTTTTGGGGGCTAAGGGATTTTACAGCATTGGCCATTGCTCAAGGTTAATAAGTAAAACTTCGAAAATAAGGTTTATATTGAGATAACAGCTTTAGGAATAAGGTTGAAAGAGATGATCCAAAGGGCCTAATGATGTAACCTCAGAAGCTAAGACATTATAAGAAACATCCAAGCAACAGCATGTATTCCCCTCACATATGCACTATGCAGGAATGATTTACTAGAAATCATGAGGTGATGTCCAATGGCTTTTGTTATCCAAAACACAAAAGTAGATAACATAAATCATGATAAAGCTTATCTATCATGAAAAAATGAATTAATAATAGTTGCGTTAAATCAAAAGACATACCAGATTTTTTTGGTTTTTCCTCTTCTAATTGAGTTTCATCTCCAATTTCAGACGTTGAAGTTGATTCCACTTTTGTGGCTGGAACATCTACTGTAACAGGCTGCTGGGAAGAAACATGTGCCGTTGACAGAGTTGATGCAGTAGGAGGTGATGATACTGTAGAAGGAAACGGGAACGGCAAGCCTGGTCCAAAGGAAGGATTATTGAATTGTCCACTTTGAGGTGCTGCTTGATCCATCATTGTCTTGAAAGCTTGTTGAAGTGCATGTCTCTATAACAAGTGACTCATAAGTTTGTTCTCTCAACAAGCTTGTGACACAATAAGATTGTCAAAAAAAAAAAAAAAGCTGATATGCATCGATGATATGCCAACAGTTGCAGCAGCTTTATGAAATCAACAAAGGAGGTGCCACAAGGTACTCTGGTTCACCAATAAAACAGTATGTACCATTTTATTTACTGAACCTGCTGTGAAATTACTATAGGTGCATGTCCAGAATTTACACTCTGGCATGGTCAGCACTCAGCAGCACATAACCATGCAGCATGACACAGAATGGAACAGGCAACAGGCATAAAATAAAGATCCAATGAGCCTAAGAGTTGTAACATGCAAACAAATGTGAGAAGAAAAGGCATGGATCCTATCTTGTAATAAAGCTTCCATAAGATTAGATCATAGAGCAGAAAAATGGCACAGAGAGCAGTAAGTGGAAAGAGATAATAAGAGTATTTTGTTGCCGCAGCAGACTCAGATGGTAATAAGAGAAGCACAAGGAAGAAGATATCAAGTGCAAGTTGTTGCTTCTACAAGTTTTCCAATAACACCACAGTCCATAAATAAATTATTTTAAAATTAATTGTGTAAGAAAGCAACAATAGGATTCAATCAATACATCCTACAGTTAATATGTTCAGGCAACATGTTGGTTAACTAACACTGTGAAGATTCTAACAATATATTCTTCTTCCACAAAAAAGAAGAGGGTGAGAACTAACTACACCATTCTTTCAATGAAAGGACCAGCGACGTCCTTGATGCAAAGACATACAACATCGCCATGGAAAGTATGAAGAAGCAAAATGTCAAGAAGCCATTTCTCCTTGTAATAACTAAAACCAGTAAAGTATTTTCTCGAGCATTCAAGGAAAATTAGTAAAAGATAGAATATAGAAAATATCACTATAATCAGTGCAAAGTACCAAACACTTAGGTCACTTACAAATATTTCTCAAACCCTTCTTCCATCAGGAACAACCTCCCTAAGGACAACATACCTTCTTCAAAAGGAGTATTAAAAAGAAATGAGCTCACCTTTAATTTTTCCGCCACCTGTCATACCAACAAGATTGTTTTGAAAAAAGAGAAAATGAGTACAAAAAGAAAGAAAACTTTATTACAAAAAAGAACTTTGAGAAACTCACCACTTGGAATATTACTGATAGACCAACTCCAACTCCAACCCAAAACAGGGGTGAACCTCTGCAGATTCTCAAGAAAACAGGAGGGATAAAGGATATTACATTAGCTTCAATGACATATACCCAGAAAGGAAAAAAAAAAGGACTTCCATCATTAAGTTTATAAACATCCAACAATTTATTAATTCACAATTATGTGGTAGCATTTAAATTACACAATAAAAAATGTATGCCAAAATAAAGCCACATCCACTCAACTTCAAGCACGAGGACAGACACAGCACAAACGTACATGGATGACGGTGATGAAGGAACCAGAGGTGGTGCTACTCCACTATTAGTTGTCAGCTCTCTGTTGCTTGAAGATGAGACACTTCCAAAAACATGTGTCTTGAGTTTTTGATGGCCTATACAAGAAAGAGAAATAAAATATAAAGAAAAACCAAACCCACCATTTTTTTAAAAAAATCACCAGAAATATAACCTAAAATATAAGCGGATGCAGGAGACAGAATACATGGTTAATCGATTGACAGTAAAACGAGGAATAGCACAAAGGAATCTTAAGACAAAGCTGCAAAACATAAATATAATACGCTTCAAGAATACTCGGTGCATATAATCAAGATGACTTCACAGTTCATGTCTTATACAGAAAAAAATTGCATTTTTAACTCACTGATGAATATACCAATTAACACTCCAAAGGGCCACAACATGTCCTTTTTTTCCCGCAAACGGTAGGTGATGAATGTGGGATATGATCCCAATACCTTGTAATGATCTGACAAATCTTTTTATCAACTAAACTAGTTAGCACTTTCGAATTTTTGTAGGATGAGGTTTCGAGTCCTCGACCTAAAATATTTTAAATGTAAAAATTATGAGATACAATTTGAACCATCAACCTAATAAAAGTGAGTCGGATACATCACTACCTAACTAACGTTTTATGTGTCAAAATTTGTATGTTTAACCTTCCATCTAACGCAAGTGGCTAAAGCCACAACATACTTTGCTTGTGTAACCGCAAAAAAACTTGTCTATAAACTATGTGAGGAACCAAGATCCCTAATCAATTATATCTTCTTCTGTAACCCAAGAAATTAATATGGTTCACCAAAATGCTAGGTAGTTAAATTACCAGCATCAGATAGGGCTCGATCGCTGCTTCCATTCTTCAGGGATAAGAAAACGAGCCCGGGACGTCTCCCGCCGTTTCCGACTCGTCTGCTGCGTCCCGCACGGAGCGGGGAAAGAGAAGAACCAGCCGCTCGCCGCCTGTTTGGGATCTCGCAAAGATTTGGAGCCGCTACGGGGACGGAGAATTTGGAGAGGAGGACGAGATTCTCCATCAATTGGGGCGAGATCGAAATCCCCCAATCTTTTCTTTCTTCCCCCGCCGTGCTCGAGTGGAAGTAGGGGTTTAGGATTCGAGTGAGAAGGATCAGAGGCAGCAGAACGATCGATTGGGAACCGAAGAAGGGCATATGTTCGGGTCGGATCTTAATAATGCATACCCGTACCCGTTTTCAGTAGCGGATGTGGATATCCAAACCATTCCCCTATCACATTTGTTTTCTTACATCCTTCAAAATTTTGGAAATGATATATTTATCATTATAAAATTAATATATATTTATTTATATATTACTTCAAATACCAAGTACGTTAATATTTTCTAACTCTAATTAATATTATATAAAACAAAAAAAATCTAAAATATCTCTTAATATTTTAAAAATTGTAACCAATAACTAAATTACATTTAACAACAAAGATTATTAACATATTATATATATAGGTTTTTAATTTTATGACTCCAAGGTTATTCACATTAGTTATTATCAGAAAATCTCATCCAAAAATTTCAGGTTAATATTTTCATTGTGATCAATATTAGTATATTATATAAAAATACGGATAATTACTTTCATCATTTAACTATGACTTTAGATACAACAACTTCAAAGCATTTATTCTTAGGTATATCCTCCATAACAACAACTTCAAAACATTTATTCTTAAATAGATTCGACACTTACCTGAAATAATTTAAATATTAGATGAATTTTATCATAAATATTTTCGATCCAATTTTATGGGATTAGATGCCAAGTAAGATCTTGGATTTGAATCAACATCAGAATTGAATAATGACCTTAACAGATCTCAAATTACTGTTGTTGTACAAATGTTTTCTTTTTTTTTAATACTTAATGATCTCATCAGATAGGTTAACTTACAGAAATTGTCATTATCACCTCCACATGAAATTTCGCAAGATTCAATGACTGTAGAGGTCAAATCTTCATTTCACACAACCAATCTCACTCATTCCTGTGACTTAGATTGCCATGTAGCTATCAAGCTAGCTCAGATTTTGACTCTGAGCGAGGCTTGTTTTCACACTACCATATTTGATCAATAAAGAAAGCATATTAAACGTGTGGATCATATTACAATGCCTAGTATTTTCTCTCTCTCTCTCTCTCTCTCTCTCTCTCTATCCTTGACAAAAGAGCATTAAAAGAATGACACAAGTGGCAGGAGATGGCAACAAAGCCGCTGAAACATACTCCATATAATAGAAGAATTTTAGTCTCTATCTCTCCAGTTTGTCCACCATTCATTAATCTCATGAGGTCACTCTTACAGCAATGTTCTTGCTTTATTATCTTCTTTACTGGTGGCAAATGCATGGTGCCTTGACCAAGTTGGACCCATTGACCATCGGAAACATCCTGCAACTTCACACCTAAAACAATATCCAACACTAAAGATGCTCAGATTTTCTTCCCACCTAATGCAGATTATCTTGTTCCTTGCTCTACGAAGAGCAGCTACTCCCTTTCCGACACGGGGGATCCTTCATATCTTCCATCGCCATCATAGTTTGTGGCATTGTTTCTCCTCCTCATGTTTCTTTTGACTGGCTTTGAATTGTTTTCTTGCAATTATAGCTGTCATAAAAGTGCAATCTGTTCTCAATCATCACGTTTTTGCGTGAGTTCTTAAACGAGTGCTGCTTTTGTCTTTCCCCGAGAAGATATGGGTTGATGATTCTGCAACACAGATGATTAATATTGTATTTGCTTCTGAGATTGAATCCATGTACTGAAGAATATTTAAGGTGCACAGCATTATGTCATCTGCAGACAATGATCTGTCTGTCATTGGAACAAATCTAAATAATCAATAGCTTGTGCTAACCTCATTGTCTCCTGATGGGAGACTGTTCAAGTATCGCTTTGTTTTTTGGACTTTGGTTAGGAAGGTTCCCAGCTGCACTCGATACCTTAGACTATTCACAGAAAGTACACTGACAAGTCTTAGGAACTATTGTCTGCTGTACTCTTTATCGGATAACCCTTCCACTGTTCATCTCTCTTTGCCTGAATACTTCAGATTTCAATTCTGCATTTAAAATGCTCTTTATACAACAGAGAAAGAAACTTAAACCAGGTTTAGGATACCCTTTTTGCATGGATTAGTGAATGTCTATGTGTTGTTTGTGCAGTATGTCTATCTATTAAGCTGCATCGGTGACAGCCAATGGCATAAGAATGAAGGTTCATGAACCTTCATTTCCACATAGTGTGCGTGGTGATGCTTCCATCGTCCCAATCTATTATGTTCTCTCCCAAGCAAACATCATTCGATTAGATCAAACTGAGAGGCTTGACAGACAGTAAATGCTCTCTTATGCTCTGCAGTCTTGGCTGTCATCTTTCTGCAACCAAGAACTGCACTTACATGCATTTCTTTTGGCTTTTATGCATCAAGAATAGATAGAGTACATTTCGAGTCAATATTTATGAAGTTAAAGCACCCAATCATCCTCATTAAATACAAGGATGTGAGTTAATGCGATATATATAGGTTACGGGAAGGGATCCCATAAGGATCCATGGTGTTCCCAGTCCTCGAGCTCGCTCACCTCGCTGTTCCAAGCCGGTGGGGTTAGCAGCAGCGCTTCGGCCAGCTCCAGCCACATCTTGGGGGAGTCGAGGCCGAGCTCGTCGTTCCCGAGCCGCTCCAGCGCCGACGACATCCCGGCCCGGGCGGTGGTGGTCTTGCACCGGAGCCTCGCGGCCGCCTCCAGCGCCGCGGAGCGGATGTCCTTGGGGTCCGAGCTCCTGGGCCGCGGCAGCTGCTCCGCCGACTCCGGGAAGTTGAGCTGCGCGTCGTGGCCCTTGAGCCGCAGTGCCGCCACGTCGTGCGCCACCGCCGCCATCTCCGCCGACTCGAAGCTTCCGAGCCATATCCTGCTCTTCTTCCCCGGCTCCCGGATCTCCGACACCCATTTGCCCCATTTCCTCTTCCTCACCCCTCGATAATGCACCGCCGCATCTGCTCTCATCTCCTCCGTATGCTCCATGGCTGTCTCCGCACCACTGTCTTCAGCTCGTCAGAGTAGAGATGACGAAGTGTGTTTGTGGAAGCATATATATAGGCGATGGGATGATGCATGTTATTTCGACACATGGAGCTTGTTTAGGAGAAAGCAAGCTTCCTAGTAACTACGTAAGATGGATAAGAATTCGGTGGGCTTCACAACTTGCAGTTCATATCCTTATTCTGTAGCAGTAGCATTAAGCGAATATAATATGAAGCAGATGTTGATGCAGCGGGCTGCATGTCCGTGGTTGTACGTAAGAGAGAAGATCGTATTCAATGGGTGGATCTTCTACTCATATATTGGATTTGTTGCACGCAGTGCTATCGAGCGGAGGAGAAGACATGCGAAGGATGCGGTCGTTGTCATCGTTGAATTGCTTCTGCCGTGCCACAGCTGGATCGAACTGGCTCCCATCGGTGGAGCATCAAGTGCTTGTCGAAATGCCCGGGCGAGTTCTCCTCCTCCTATCCCCTCGTGCCTTTGAACTCTGTGGCTCGCACCGCACGAGCCGGTTGACCGTAGCACGGAGCCGCCGCCTGTGCGTCCGTACGTGGCGGTGGGCGCGTCCGTGCGCTTTAACCTTGTGGGTCCCGCAACGCTTCACTTGGGGCTCAATCGCCAAACCCGAACCGGTCTTCGTAAAATCGGTTCTTGGTCGATTTAACCGGCTCGATTTATGATTTGTCCGGTCCGACTCGAACTACTTTTGATCTGCATGTTTGATTTAAATGTAAGAATTTAGGATCAATGATTGGTGTCTGGACTCAGAAAGATGGTGAGGACGTGTATCGATTCATTGAATGTATCGAGTTGATCTGACATCGACATAACGATGATGATGATGCATCAGTGTCCTACTCGTAGACCGGGTTTGATCTTCCACAGGCTGCCACTTGGATGGAACATCAACGTGATCACACAGCAGCACTTGCATGTACATGTCCACGTCAATCCGAGAGTGAACTCACAGCCGATCTGATGGTCGCATAATAGCTGAGCTGAGTTGTCAAGATTTTATACGACCGAACGAGCCGGTAAATTAGAACCCATTTGATGATGAACGATTTTTCTGAAAATAATTTTATTTTTTTCTTCTGAAAAAAATTATTTTATATATTATAATAAATTTTAAATATATATTTATAATATATTAGATATTATATAATCCAATATATTATAATAAATTTTAAATATATATTTATAATAGTTTAGATATTATATAATCCAAATATTATTTCATAGATTTATTTTTCCGCATAATACATCTTCTTTTATATGAAGATTGAATCCCGAGATACTGTGCGACTGTCGTTGGTGATCTACCATGATCGGCTCCTGCAGAGAGCAGCATATCGTCCCAGTTCTGTCTCATCGAATTCCGTTGTCCAACAGTTGTTCGACCTAATGCCTGATCGTTTCATTGTCGTCCTGACGACGGACGTCCATTGTCAACATCTGTGTGGCTTTTAACAGCTGTGAGAACCTCCAATGTTGACGAACAATTGTTTTGTTGACTTGCAGATGGTGTAGCATATGAATATCGATCAGAATCTGAGGTGACATGAGGCATGAAGGAGCAGCGATAAACTATTTGGGGGGGAAAAGAATTGAAGGGGGCCATGGCATGACGACGTGACCGTGCTGTTGCAGGGAGGAAGAAGCTTCCTTGCTCCTGTATGAAGAGGAAGGAGACACCTCAGGGAGAGTTTTCCTGCATCGGTGGACACAGCTGCATGTGTGACGTTTCATGTCGTTTTGTAGACCGAGTTAGACTCCCTCCTTTTACAACTAATAGATGGAGCTTTCTCAGTGGTTGGTGGAGCTGGTCATGGAAGAAAAGGGGCAGTTTTGACGAATACGAGACCGAGGAAATTGAGCTCGGCATGGGCAGAGCTGGAGCCTGCAGGTACTGGGATCATGATATCAGCACCCAGCTTCCTCTTATTCCTTTGCTGGATGGCACTTCCGGCTCGGAGGCCACGCGGTGCTCCTGTCATGGTGATGCAGAGACGACTACAGCAGACGGGATATGGCGAAGGGATGGAGCTTAAGGGGTGCCACCAACCGCTGGGGTTCTCATACGTAGGTCCTATGTGTGCCCCATGCACAGTTCCGGAGGTGTGATTGCAGTCACGACGTGTTTGTTGAAATGCCTAAGGGGTATTTGCGGCATCAAACAGCACTGGTAGCTCGCCATCATCCCATGAATGGCTTCGCTTTACAAACTGACGGTAATCTCGAACTTTGTTCTTATTATTGTCAGGCTCCATTCTTGCTGTATGAGGGTCTGACCACAAGCCATTCGTCATAAACAGCAGATAAGTTAACTGAGTTCTCAAATAGTAGAAAATGAGCCAGCATTTCATGAACATTCAGTAGGTGGTTGATGCTGTAAGATGGAATGTGATTCTTGATGTGAAGCAACTGCAGTTGGCAAAATTAAGAGATACATCCTTCCTGAAGAGAATAACGATACACACAAAATACCAGAGTGAATAGATAGATATTTTTGTTGAAAATTTGTTGATCATGACACATTGCTTTTACCATTTTACATAATTTGGTATCCTTGCTCAATGACAGAAAAAGATTCTGATCCCAAATGGTTGGGACTTTACTGCTTGTCGGTGTTGTAGTGGTGCTGGTGGTATTACTGCTGTGAAGTTAAGAGAAATTTGTTCCAGGTCATTCACTTCGGCACAGACAGCTTTTGTAATGATTACAAGGTGAATATCCATCATTCTTTGGCAGGTCAAAGAGATAACTAGTATGATACAAAGTAGGAGAAATTGTAGAGGAAATCTTGCTGAGACCCAGATTGAACAGTTGTTAGTTGGCAATACATTGACGGTGACTGGAGGTTGCATAGAAGAATGTTTAATTTCATGATGGTATCTTCACCTCATCCAGAAAATACACTTAGTGAAGCAATTGGTGTTAGCTTTTCAAATTGGAATATGAAGACTAAGTTGTTCATTATCACCTTAGACAACAACTGCTCAACACATGATGTCTATAGTGCTAATCTTAGAGATCTTTCCAACAAGAACATTCTTATGATGAAAGGTCAGTTGTTTGTTGTACATTCTTATGCTAATATCTTGAATGTAGTTGCATACATGTGGTTGCTTTAGTTTATGATTTTGTTTAAAACAATAAGGAGAGAGTGAAATTTGCAAAGCTTCTTGAGTGCAGGAAGGAAAATTTGCTGAGATAGCCTTACAAATTGAGATCTGATGACCATAATGAAGCTCTATCAGCTCATGACTGGATCACTGGAAGATACTGGAGATCGTTTCTCCACACCTGAAACTTTTGTATGACTCTGTGAATAGTATCATCACAACAATAGAGGAAACTGCAAATATATAGTTTTCAGGAAGCACGAGAAATCCAGCTAGAGCTAATTAACACAACATTGAATCAGGAACACCATGGTGAGCACCATACCTAAGGAGATGCATGAAAAGTTTGACAAATATCGGAAACATTAAAGCCTTGTTTTAGCATTTTCAGTGGTTATGGACCTTGAGTCACAATGAAGCTTGTTGCATGGGTGAAGATTCTGCCAGATATGTTAAGGTGGTTAATGATATTTATGAAGTATATCTTAAGTATGTTACCAAGCCACTTCCAAGTTACACCAGCTTATGTAGAACTAAAGGAGCCCAAGCAATTGAATGACAATGACAACAACCAATCCTCAACACTATATCCCACAGGCAATGGGCTTCTTGTCTTCAATATCTATCTCTCCAGGATAGAATTGATGAATCAGCCAACAGAGTCTGAGTCTCTTGTCCTGTGGGTCCTAGGGTTTGATCCAAACTGGTGGAAGCTCAACAACCTCTAGGTATCCTATTTTATCCAAGATGACTAGATTTTTTGGCTCAGGGACTGGGAGCAGAGTCCTTAATGAGTATCAATCCAGACAGAGTGGAGGCTCTATTTTGTGCAGAAGACTAGCTCCAGTATTCATCCATCATGGCAGAGCCACCCTCAACTGCAACAGTGAAAGTGCAATTCTAGCCTGTCCAAAACTACGTGTCATCGCAGCATTGCAGACAGCAAATATGATTAGATGAGGTTTGTTACTTATGGTCAGTTGTTTCATTTCTAGGACACATAATTCTCTGTCCCAACCTTTTCTCGAGGACATGAACCTATCTGTAGTCTCCATTTGTCATATTAGCATGTTCTAGCCATTTCCAGCGTTCATTTCCTGAAACCTTTTCTCCCGTGTTTGTTCTGGGATATTCTTCTTAGTTGTAGATGTGTTTATGATGTTAATTTACATTTTTATATTTGACTACTGATGTTAACAGACTTCTAAAGATTTTCGTACTTTTAGTAGGTCAGTGCCTGTTACATAAATGAACTACTCCATGGAGATTGTGTAACACATGGTTTTAAGTGGTCTACAAGTTAGTCTCCACTATGAGTTTGTTATGCAGGTTAGTACGTTTGTATTTCTTCATTGATTTCCTTATTATTAGCATTCATTACATTTTTATTTGATTTTGAGTCTAGTTGATGTATGTTCAATGATTCAAAAGGTCTATGCATCTTTCACTTAAGATGCACTTTTCCTCTAACGTTGACAAATATGATCTTAAAACTGTTATTGATCACTCTACCTACTGTGATCATAAAACTGTTATCAATCACTCTGCTTTGTTTATGTTTGTTCAAGATGGATTGCTTGAGTTAATATTAACTTTTTCGTTGAGGAGATTTGGTTCGTGTCAGTTTTAATCCCTTTAGTTCACTAGCTTGATTCTTTTTTTTTGCAAGTATTGTTTACGTTTGTGTTTCTCCTTTTCTTTTATTCTGTGATTCTGTGGATGGACTACCTTTATTGCTGTCTATATGGTTGTAGTTAATTTTACTACCTCAACGAAACAAGATGTGATGGGATTAAACTACTCAAGGTTACTATTTGATATTATTATATTTATTATATTATGTTTTTTTCATCATTATTGAGTTGATGCAAACATGACAACTTTTTTTGTTGTATGAATCTTTCCTTTCATGGTATTCCTAGTAGGTTGTATAGTCAAGTCATCGAAGACAGTATATGCCTGCAACTAATCATGCTGGGAAAAATGAATGGAGAGGTATTGTTTATCCAGCTGATCAAAGATCTTGACAGCACCCAGAAAAAATTGTTTTCGACCTCCCTGTTATCTCGGCATCCATCTTCATCCTCTGTTGTCCACCAAATCCATCACAAGGGTTCTTGCATTTTGGATGGCTAATGGCTTGGTTGAAGACAACCTTATCGAACATCCGACTTTGTCTATGGATGCTCCAATCATCCAGGTAATTGAGGGAGTGCATTCGTCTGCATCATTGATAATTACATATCACATAAAGTTGTCATAGACCTTTTTATCAGTTTGCATTTTACAATCTCAAGTTCCAAAAGATACTGGGTGTTTCCATTACCATTACTAGGATGTTATTAGTATTCTTCCCTCACATATTCATTACTGACTTCTCTTAGCTTGCAGTATAGGCATCAAATGTGGTTCATCTTCCGGTCATGTTGCAAAATGTTCTACGAATTCTAATTTGTGAGAATTAGTCATCAGAAAAGCAAATAGCTTGACC
This sequence comes from Musa itinerans, assembly GCA_001649415.1. Taxonomy (NCBI): domain Eukaryota; kingdom Viridiplantae; phylum Streptophyta; class Magnoliopsida; order Zingiberales; family Musaceae; genus Musa; species Musa itinerans. The sequence goes on from LVTN01000307.1 coordinate 106,218, forward strand.
AGTCCTTTTCTTCTTCTTTTTTTTCTCTTTCAGTTTTAACATCCTTATTTGATTTATTTAATTATAATAAATTCTTGATCTGAATATTTCTTACTCACAAATATTTTAATTGCAAGTAATTTGTTTCTGATATCTGCTGACAAATCTATGATGGAATTTTATTGTCCTTGTATAAGCATTCAAAATTTTGTTTAAATATCAGCATAAATTCATTCTGACACTTCATCAGATAATGTGACTCACTAATTTATTTTATTCATACTAATTCTTCCTGTTCCTCAGTTGCTTATTAACTTGTAACTCTTGTCTGTCTCCCTCTCTAATCTTTATCTGCTTATCATCAAATAGAATGTTTCACTGCCTGAGTTGCTAATAATTTGTTGTGATATTTTACTAATTCTTCCTGTTTCTCACCTGCTTATGAACTTGTTATCTTTTGGTCTGTCTTCCTCTTTCAATCTATCAGTGCCCATCTTGTGGTTCTGAATCTTTCTATCCAGTCCATCACCCGTACTCTTACAAAGTACAACACCCAGTCAATACAAGCACCAAAAGAAAGGAAGATAAGAACAAGAAGTAAGAAAGTGAATGGAAGAGCCTGATTCATCAAAGATCCTCCAAATTCCTAATGCAAAACCTAGCAACCAAACAATAAAAGTAACAACAGTCCAGGAATGTTATGGAGCTTTCTCATGACACTCCCCCAGATAATATGGTGGGACCTGAACAATCCCTCCTACCTATCTCCATGAAAGCCATTTCTTTATCAGCACTAGACTTGTCAATATGCTGTGCTTTCAAATGGCCATAAGAATTACATGGTCCCAAGTAAGAATTACATGGTCCATAAGAATTACATGATCAGAAGAATTAAGCGAACAAGAATACTTTGATCAGTGACAATAGGTGCAAGTCTAGGCTTTTTTGGCATTGAGCATCTGTGTCAGACACATAGAAAAGAGGAAAAATTCCCCAAAAGCTCATGATGTGGGGGTGGGTGGTTATGATCCAAGCGATTTATATATGTATATATTTGTTTGGGAATGCTTCAGAAATAGCAAAGTTGAATGTGATAGTGATACAAAGGATGTGGGGTTTCCCAATTAATGGCACAAAGGACCAAACATGATAAGATTGCAGAGGATGTGATGGTGACCCCCTTGCTAGAAATATGTTGTTTGGATTATTTCAGGAGATCATAGATCTCCACTGATTGTTTTAATTGGACTAGCTAGTTACCATGTCAACAGAAAAAAAAAACAATTGAAGGACATATCTAGCTTGACAAGAACAAGGAAATCAGCATATGTCTGTTAGAACCCTTACAGATTCTAAACTTGGGGTTGATCTCTTTAGGGGATCGACCTCCTTGGAACTCTATAGGGGTTCCTCCCTCCAAGTTGCTGTTCAAAGGCTACAGAAAAGATTCATCTATTGCTTATCAAAAGAGGAGGAATACATGGCTATTTATTAGACTTCTAAACCCTAACTCCTAATAGGACTTCTAATCAAGACTCTTACTTCTAACTAATTCCTAATAGGACTCCTACTCAAGATTCTTACTTCTAACCAACTCCTAATAGGACTCCTACTCAAGACTCTTATTCATTTACAACTCTTATTTCTTCTCTAAGAAACATCCTCCTAACCCTAGCCAGCCTCTTCACCTGTTTAATAGGGATCGGCTTAAGTAGGTTTTACATGAATGTCATTCTCAATTAGGATTCTCCTAACTAGAGTCCTAACACTGTCACCAAAAATATATTTGAGGTAAACCCTAAATATTCATAAGAGGCTAAATAAATCATCCGTAAGATATAAACCCTGTAAATAAGAAGTTAATAGATCCCAACAAGTAAGCTTCGGTTTATAAAAAAAAAAAATCATAAGAGGCTTAGAATAAAACCCCTCAGAGATAAAACTTCTCCAGTTCCAAAATCATCCATGATTTGTAGTTGAATGCATAGTTTTATGTGTTCATCACCGTGCATAATCTGGAGTCAAACATTGCACATTGCAATATTGCTTTTTATTAGAGATCAGTGATGGCAATTGATCCAATAAACAACCTCAAATAGTTGAGATATTATATGAAATTTATTTGAATGTGCATATTAAAATCAGTATTTATGTATGCTTTTCAAATGTTAACTGTAATCTAGGGTGTTCAGATCAAATCGAAAAATCATACTTGAATCGAATTGATTCAAAATCAATTCAAGTTCACTAATAATTCGGTTTTAAGTGCTATTGATACTTCTAGTTCATGGTACCCTTCTATCATTCCGTTAACTGGTTCGAATCGATTTTAATGTAAAAAATATTAATTCAGTTGAATTTGCTATTCTAAGGTCTTAATTTCATAAATCATGTTGTATCGTCTTGAACTAAGATTTTGATTCGATTTAATTGAATTGAATCAATTAATTTAAATAAATAAATATATATATATATAATATTTAAATTACATACTGAATGATCAAATCAGATTAATCGATCTTGAATCGATTCGGTTAGGTAGTTTTGAATCGATTTTGATTCAAACTATTTCACTTTAATCAAATCAAATGAAAAAAAAAAGGGTTCCAATCAGATCGACCCCTAACCATTTGTCTGCATACTCCAACTTGAAAGTAGACTGGTCCTCACAGAGAGCACGGAGTCATTCACATCCTCTCATGGTGTTGTCTGCAATAAATACTTCATTAGATTAGATCTTCTCTGCTTGCCAACCAATGTCAGGAGCTTTTCCTGCCTATGCAATAAATGAAGATAATTGCAATAGTTGTAATGGTGCATTAACCTAAGAGAATCCAGTTCCTAATTAGGCTCTATTCTGTCCTCCAATTTCATTATTGTTTTTCTGTCTGAGTCCCTAACACTTTGATATCATTTGTCAACATTAACCACTGATTCAAGATATTGTAATAATAGTGGTCTATTTTATTTTTATAAGTCAATTTAAATTTCTCCGGCATCAAACTAAGATATTATACACCACCAAACTATATGTATGCAACCTTATTTTCATATATAAAAATATATACCAAGTCTCACTACAAATCTTATCAAACACAAAAGATCAATTAACAAAAAAAAAAAAAAGCAAATTAGGTTGAGTGTGTATCGTTTTAAAGAATGTGATGGAGCAATAAATATGAACTTTTCTTGGTAGGAAAATATCTCTTTTTTCCTTAATTGTGATTTTGTTAGGTGTTTTTTAAGGACCTTAAAGATCTCATTTAGTTGTTTTATTTTTTGAAAATAAATAACAAAAACAGGATTTATGTCGAGTTTAATTTCACATCAAATGTGAGAGATCAATTAAAATAATTTTATAATAAATAATTTAATTAATGAGTCGATTATTATTATCTTTAGTAGTAGTCATCCTTCTTCGCCATATGTTTGTTGTTGTTGTCTTCTCCTCCTCGGCGGCGCGGGCCGGAGTTTAAATTGCCGCCCAAAAATATCTCTTTCCCCTTTGCTTCGTCTTCGCCTTCTCCCGTCCCGGCGCCGCAAGTCCGTTTCCGCCGGCCACAACAGACGACGCAGATTGGCGCTAGCTCCTGCTCCAAGATCACCTGGAAGTGGTTGTCCGGCCGGTTTCGTCGAGTCCAAGTGTCCGACCGTAGCAGCACTCGCTAGACCTCGGGGTCCTGTTTCCTCCCTCTTCTTCCTGTTAAGGTATTTTGGGAGAGCGGTATTGATTGCAAATTCGCAAATTATTTCCCCTAAATTTCGTGAGTTTTCGATCAAAAACCGATCTTGATTCTTGAACTCCTTCCTCTTCTTTTTCTTCTTCTCGGTAGACATTATCGGGAGGGAGGTACTAATTCTCCTCTCTAGTGCAAACTGCAACGCATCTTTACCTAAACACCAAAAGATCTTCATAAAAACCTGATTTTGATTCTTGAGACGGTGGTTTGGTCTCCGGACTTGGGGTCGGAAATGGTTTCTGTGATCTGATCTGTTCTCGCCGTTGTCAGGTGAAGCGCGGGTGAGCGGATGCTCGGTCGGCCCGAGGAGGAGAGGGATGAAGATACTGTGCGACGTGTGCGAGGGGGCGGTGGCGGCGGTGCTGTGCTGCGCCGACGAGGCCGCGCTCTGCTGGGGCTGCGACGAGAAGGTGCACGCCGCCAACAAGCTCGCCGGGAAGCACCAGCGGGTCCCTCTCCTCCCCACCAATTCCATCTCTTCTTCTTCTTCTTCACAAACCCCCACCTGTGATATATGTCAGGTAGGCATCTCTCGGTCTTTACATTTGCTAATCTAATGCTATTATTTTGTTGATTTTCTTAGATTTGTACCCAAGAATAAAAATGGATTTCTATTGCCTTGTTAATGTCTCCTCTATTTCTTGCCCAGGAATAAAACACATAAGAAAAGCAACTCTTTCACTTGACTGATTCAGTTGATCAAATTTGAGGCAACTTTGCAAATATGATGTACTACTAATTTTCCATGAGTTGAAACCTTAACCAAGAAATATTTGTTTACCTTCATATGTTTCTGAGCATAGTCACAATATTTTCAATGGTATGAGTAGATGCTAGCATGCCTTTGTCACACATTAGATTAATCTATACTGCAGAGAGTATAGATTAATCATATCACATATGATTGGGCATGCACTGCAGAGAGTATAGATTAATCATATCACATCTACCAGCTTAAGGTTTTGATATTTAAGATGCTATCAGAGCTAAAGAACCTATGTTCAAAAGTAAATTGAAGTTCCATGTGTTGGGTTGACATCAGTCAAAATTTAAGGCTCATAATGCAGTTCTTCATAATTGATAACCGACATGCGACTTCTAACTCTCGGATAAGATTTGACAAGATTTGACGCTATCGGAGGTAGGAAAAATAACTATTTTGTGAGGTGAAGTTTCATCTTAGTTAGTCTGTTTGACAATAGTGTAGCAGTTGGATTGGAAGATCCCTTTTGAACTTTGTAAGAGATGATTGTTGGTTAATGCCTACACAAAAAATGATAGGCTGTCTCACTATGAAGTCAGAAAATATGGCTCTGATCTTACTAAATAGTCAGATTTATTAGGGTGTTCAAGTTTACTTTTGACTATTAACATGCAATGATTAATATATATATATATATATAACATTGGAGAAAAAAAATTGTTCATATGAAGTCTTGATACTTTTTTTTTTTTTAAAGAATGAGCAATTTTGAGGATATGAATCATTTACTGTTTAGGATAATTTCGATCCAAATGTAGATCTGCTGGTTGCTAACTGGAAGTCCATGCACCAAATAAAAACTAGTAATTTTTGGCCAAATGTTCATGAAGAAGATTTAAGAAGTCATATAGGTGTGGCTATAAAAATAAATCAGCTGCTCTATGAACAAACAGTTTGTTGAAGCTTCATTTTAGGGTTCTTGAGACCAAGATATTTACAAGTATCATAGCTACACCTTTTTTTCCCTTGAAGACTATATGACTGCTCTTTCAAACTACAAATGATCATTAGTTTTATTGGTAAATAACATGGATCAAATTTTTTTCTTGGGGAAAAGAAGGCAAGTATCTTCTTGCTTGTAATCTGATGCTGGTGAACTAAGCGAGACATTTAACTTGTAATTTTGACAGGTGTATTTATAAATGCAAATATTTTTTTGGTGGCTAAAAGCCCTCATATTTATAAATGCAAATATTTATAAATGCTAAAAGCCCTCATAATTTTCATCTCTCGTGAAGTCATCCATTCGGTGCATCGATCTTCCATTCCTATTTCTGCGCTGATTTGTTCCTTGATAGCCATCAATTTTCCCCCCTCATAATTACCTTTCTATTTATTCATTGAAACAATTTACAATCTTTGCTCATCTTATCGAGCACATCATTGCAGTTTCTTGGATCTAGTTAGATCACATTGCACAAAAATTTGATCTTGGTAGTGACAATTTTGTACAATATATATTGTCCTAGGTATTCGTTGTTTTAGATTGCAGAACTTACTAATCTCTTCTGCACAATATTAATACTCTGTTCATCGACTAACCTTAATATGTTTGATACCATGGATTACAGGAAAAAGCTGGGTATTTCTTCTGCTTAGAGGACCGTGCTCTGCTCTGCCGGCAGTGCGACGTAGCCGTCCACACCGCCACTCCGTACGTATCTTCCCATAGGCGCTTCCTGATCACCGGTGTGAGAGTTCCACTCCAACACTACTATCTTACCAAGGATGATAACAAAAACATTAGCTAAAGTAATGGTAACAGCAACAACCACCCTCTTGAATCTCATGTCGGCAGATTCAATTGCCAATAAGAAGGTTCAAGCAAACACATCAGGTTATGCTTCAAGGCCACAATGGCTTTGGCATGAACTTGTTGAAGGTTTCGAGTTTGATCAGCATTGCAGGCTGTCGGAACCAGGTTCCTCGAGCTAAAGCAGGTTGCCCGAAAATTTCTTCCTTGGTTATAAAACCAGAAAAGAAAATGAAGATTGGAACACAAATGATATATGTAGTACATGAACTTATTTCACTATTTTGATTCTTCTTTTGACTTATTTTTCTTGGTAAATCCCCAAAGATGGGGTCTTTAGCTTTGTATCTGAACTGGTAGCTCTGTTCATTGATATTTTTCCTTCATGGCACTGTTTGTAGACCACATGGCAAATTAGTAAACCAAAATCATGCAGTTAGAAGTAAGTGTCCATTCATTCATACTTCTTGCATTTTTCTGATCCTGATGTATCATTTTTGTTCTCTTCTCTTAAGCTTGTGAAACTTACCTAAACATCTACTACTACTACACTACTATTTCTCTGGTGAAAAAAGTCTGCAGGGAAGAAATCTTCCTAACTTTAAGCATTCAAGAAGATCATTTGGTTATTATTTCATGCTAAGCACTGATAGCAAGACATCTCATGAGATGATGGTAAAAGGTGGAGGTCAAATTTTGTGATGATAGACATGGAAGAAAGGTGGATTGAAGAGTAAGAAATTTATATGTTTCGCTCGAGGTAAAGATGGAAACACCACAACAGTGATAGTTTTCCGCAGGTCACTAACAAAGTTCTGATGAACTTGGAAGTAGTTAGTTCAGTAAAGAAGTGTGGTGCTTATTATTAAATCACACAAGATATAGTTCATGACCAAATTTCAAATGGCAAGATGATGAACCTACCTGTAATTTAAATTTGATGCCATTTCCTTCATTCTTCGATCCATCCATCCTCTGGGGAGTGATTGTTGATGACTTGTTGGGTTTTACCTGCATTCCACATGTTAAAAAGACTGTCCACAGCCCTATCAGTTTGCTGACCATAAACAAAACACCATAGACACTGATGTAACTTGGTTCTTCAATTCCTCATAGCTGGGCACACCATACATGAAGAAAGAACAAGAATATGATAAACCTGTTCAAGCTTATCAAACATAATCATTGGTTAGAAATAAAACATGAGAGCTAAAGCGTGATAGGGAAGTCAGATTAACTGGTATCATCATGGAATTACTCAAGAATGATTTATGCCGTCAGCTTTAGAAGATACAGCTCAGAAACATTTCTCTCATCCCGGTAACATGTCAAAAATTGAAAACCAGCATAAAAATGGAAAATAAAGGAAAAAAGAAAGTTATTTCATTTTTTTTTCAAATCAAATCACCTTGGTAGGACCCAGAGACTATGCAATGAGCCGATGAGGTATTCCGAGGCAGAGAAGCTAAGTATAACCATGTTAAAAATATCCAAAGGAAACTATTCGTATCAGTCAGCTCCACAGATCGCACAGGAAGATCTGATGAACTTTTCCTGTTCTATTTATTTCTGCAACACTCAAGTCACATCCCATGGGAAAGGTAGTCATTCACTCTCAATTCTCAAGAACCAACTTCTTGAATTGAGTAATTTGTTGTAATGCCTGTTCGAACTTGGCATTTTCAAGAGCGAAAGTGAGATGGCAGTAATTTCTGCAACACTTTAAGTCGCATCCCATGGGAAAGGTAGTCATTCATACTCAATTCTCAAGAACCAATTTCTTGAATTGAGTAATTTGTTGTAACGCCTGTTCGAACTTGGCATCTTCAAGAGCGAAAGTGAGACGGCAGTAGTTTGGAATTCCAGTCCATGATCCACTGTTAATGCACAGACCAGTAGCTCTTAGAACAGCTTGTCTGAAATTGGTCTCATCAAGCTTGGCCTCAAAGCCATCTAATTTAAGCATCTTTCCCAGATAAGCCGTCGGTTTAGCTACCATAGAAACACCACCGCAGCAGCGAACAACATCCCATCCGCAGCTTCCAAGTGTCTGTCAAAACGAATAAACAGTTAGATACATCAAGCAGTGAAGCCAGGATAAGTTTAAAAACCTACACAAAATGTGGAATCACCAATAGGAGTTACAGTCAGCTCTGATGTACTGAAAAATTTTGGCCAACCTTTGAAGCCCAGATCAGGAAGAACACATCATTGATCTAGTTCAAAGTAGATTACCAGCGAACAAATGATTAATAGACCTTCGAACTTTGTATAACTGAAAAAAATAATTTATGTATAATTTTCATCAAACACTTAAAGGTTGTCGTTGGAGCTTGTAAGTGGTGAACTTTAGCTAGGATGGTCTTGTCTAAACTTCTACACTATGGTCCTAAAAAACTGAACAAATGGAAATTATAAATGCATGCCAAAGTACCTTCATTAGGCGATCAGCACGACTCCTTAGAACATCTTTCTGTTCATCCATGACTCGAGAGAACTGTTGACACTTCTGGTTTCGAAGACCCAATAACTTTTTGATAGCATATTTGACTGTGTTGTGTGGCCTGTCCAAACTTGGTAGGGTAGACAATGCATCAATTAAAGTTGGGTCATTCAGGATCAAGAATCCAAACTCAAGACCTCCAGTGAGCAACTCAAATGACAACCCACCAAGCAGAGACACACAGAAAGATGAGTTGGTGCATGCAATTGAAGAAAGACAACTTTTCAAATCCCATCCACCCCAACCATCTGTGTGGAACTCTAGACCTGAGAAAGAAGTATCAATTACCACCCTGGCTCCGAACTTACCACAGACAGCAAGTATTTCACTGATCTCTTTGTTGCTATATAACAAGCCTGTTGGATTAACAGTGGGACCAGATATGTACAACCATGGCTTTCTTAGAGTCCCCAGCAAACTTGCAAGTGCATCTGGAACAAGCTTAAAACCTGTTTCTGATTTTGTTGGTACCGTCACAATGTTTGCATTCATGAACTTGGACGCAGAGACATAATGACCATTTGTGCCTGAGGGGAAAATGAAGGTGCCCTTTTCCTGAATGCAGCAAAGAATTAGCTTGTTTAAAAGCGCTAAATGAGAATTCGCAAAAATGAACTCTGAAGAGCCACCACATGGGAACCCATAACTATTCATAGCTAGCTGCTGAATTCCAAAACGAACATCAGTTTCAGACTCAACCATGTTTTGCCTTGCAAAGCTCTCAAATATGGATGCTTTTACAGTTGAAGGTATTGGCAAAAAGCTTCGAGTTACATCCATGTGAATCAGTGAATTGTCCTGATCCATAATGAAAAGCTCGGCATTGTTTAGTGCAGAAACAGCTGAACTTGTAAATCCTATCAACTTAGCTGAGTTTCTGTCAGCACCTTCTCTCTGCACAGTGACCATAAAAATTAAGCAGATAAGCAGAAGATTACAAATATATACTTTCAAGTTCTTGCAAGAATCATCATGAATGGTATAACAGGCATGCTTGTGTGTGTGCTGGAGAGAGAGAGAGAGAGAGAGAGAGAGAGAGAGAGAGAGAGAGAGAGAGGGGGGGGGGGGGGGGGGGAGGGGGGAGGCACCTAGAGAGAGAGAGAACGGGGGGAGTGGTGGTGTAGGGGGAAGGAACCTCTGCAGGTAGATGACGATCAGCTAGCTGAAATGCAAGCAACTCATGGAACAGACAACCATAGTAATATTGACTAAATAATGCTGTATTCCCTTCCAGTAACTCCACTGTCTTTGACAATATTGTGTAGACAGCCTCATCTTCAGATATGACAAAGGCCACTTCCAAATCAGAATAAACCTGAGAAGAAAGTTTAATTTCACCATTCAAAAAGCCATGAAGACTTGTTTAGTGCTTTAATTTCAACTGCTACTTTGGAGATCTGTCATAAAGAAAGATATATGACATGACAAACTATATAAGAAAAATTTCATCAATCTGGCCCTAATCTGAGTGTCAGATATTCAGATAAACTTTCTCTTGACTAAAAAACTTTTTCTTAAGCAATTATTTTGCTCTTAGGCTTCCCACTGAGCTAAGGAGCATATGTACGAACAAAAAAATCCACATTTATAATTGTTTTCCATCCCCATTTATATGAAACATTAGATCTCAAGGATACTTGGATAAGAGGCTATCTACCTGATTTTTCACTAGTCCACACAGGACAGCTGCATGTGATGGCAGACTCTTTCCAGCAAGATACTTCAGTACCCCGTTGGATCCAGGAAGGCTAGAAAGCTCAAAGTGGTTTGATATATCCAAGAAGAGGCGGGTGCCAAGCTCTCTTGTAGTGTTCAATAAGTTCTCAAATGCAGAACTTGTGATGGCCTCAAAATGAGGCATGCCAGTTATAACAACTTGTGGTTTCAGTTTCCGTATCAACTCAATCATCAGGTCTGATTGGTGCGGTGCCTCAATTACAGTAATGATATCTTCAAGTTTATCATTAGTTCCCTGACAATTTAAAGAAAAAAATCTGCTGTCAGACATGAACAGTGTCAGTTTATTCATCATTAATTTACAAGATATAGGAAAGTATGACAGTTAAATTGATACAGAATCACTCATGCTAGTATAAGCACAGAGAACTCCTAGTACAATCATAGCATATTTTAGGTTACAAACAGCACATTTGCATGCACAACCATGTGAGGCAAGAGTGAGAGAGAGTAGCTGATGAACCATACCTCAATTGTCAAAGATGTCAACCATTGCTTGGGCAAGTTTCTGGTCAAATGTTCATCAACAATAGCAAGTCGTGGAGAAAAAAGTCGAAGAACATTCTCAATTGCCACAGATCTTGATGGGAACACTGTAACATTCTTGTAGACCAGAAAGAAAATATAAACTCAATATGACACCCTGTGTCCTTTCGGAACAACACGAAATATAAAAAGGGGACTCGATACACGACGTCATATATTTCACTCTAATAACACAATATGATTCCATGACTTCAAATGTAAAATGTGATAGTATTTCCAAATTTCATTTGTAAAAAAAGTGAGTGAGCATTTACATAATAAGCATGCATAGAAAATAAACTTCTTGCACTAGAAATGTGGAGTACATACTATAACTACTTACATCTGCACTTAGTGGAATGTGATGGTATACTTTCATAAATCCAGCTATAAGATTTCTGAATTGCATACTTCCAGCTGGCGGTTCATATGGAAGAAATGAATTTTCTTTCAATACACTAGCAAGATAAGCTAGAAATGGTATCTTTTCATCGGCAACAGAATCATCTTCAAATGATAGGTCCAAGGAGCTGCTGACCTCTTGAAATCCATTTCTTAAAAAGTCGAATATGATTTTCACCTTCCAACATACTACAAATTGTCAGTTACGTACACTACACAAATTTACCCTTGAAATAAAGAAACATATAATTTACCTGATTTGGTTGGCGAATTTGACAACTATAAACAGATAGGGCATGTGAGATACGACCACCGGACTTCACATACGCCCAAGCTGTTCGTGCACAAATAGGCTGATCACCAACAAGACCCATAAAAAATTCAAAGCGATGGTGGCTGTTCTTCTCAATTTCGACTAAAGCTGAAATATCTGTATCAGAAGCCTGCAACAACACATTTAAATAGGCTTAAATTAAATTTTCAGAACGATTTTGACCAAGAAAAATATATCACACATGAAAATGATATAATATAAATCAAGTTGAGATTGAATGCATGGAACGCCCAAAAACAAGGATTTCAAGGGATGACTCAGGTGTTCATGCACTTATAGAAGGAAAAGGATGGTCGGATTTATTCAAGAATTTTTCAACTCCAAATACCTGCATAATCTTTGTCTGCCAAAGCTTTGTGATATGGAAACCACGACGCTCAAACAAACGTTTGCAAACACCTTGCCCTGGACGTCCTCCTATATTAAATATCATAAAACCCGTGGGTTTTATGACCTCAATCCCTTCCTCAACAGCACGTGCAATTAAACCCAGGCCAAATTGATCCTCAACAAAACCCTAGTTTAATTGTACTATTCCAGATTCAGAAATTATATTCAATATTCAGAAATTATAAAAGGATATGATCTATAGAAAACATATGATTCTGAATTAAAAATTAAATAACAAAAAGAACAAATATATAACTCTACAATTTTGATTGCTGTTAAGCTTTCACTTAAGCAAGTGACAAGTAAATGATCAACTGAATTGAATCATACAGACACAAGACTATACAAGCCTATATGTTGCAAAGTCACTGTGTCATTTAGAACTAGGAAGATATAAATGAATGGATTTAGAACTGTTTGTTAATTCTAGTATTTATATCAAAACAATATTGGCCAAAAGATACAAAGTACTTAAAATGCTAATTACTGGACAAAAGGACTGCTATGAACCATGAAACATGGTCAGTTCAAAATGATTGTCATACCTAGCAGACACTAATGCATGTCTGACACTTTCCTGATATCCATTGGGTGGTTGAGAAAATATTTTGGATTCCTGTACTGTTAACAGTTATTTACATCAATATATTGCATATATGCCAGATGTTTATATCATCTATGTAAGGCTCGACATAGTCAAATATTGACATTTGACAATATGTGCACCGATTGTTCTACTGATTTATTCGTCAACATTTGCATATGTTTGCCTCACATATGAATGGTTGTTATGTTTCAGGTCAATTCAACATGATGACCAGAGAATGTTTTTACATTGTATAAAGTAAAAAAAAAATTAACATTTCTTTATACATTTTCTTTTGTTAAAAATCACTTTTGTTAATCATTTGCCTCGCTGTTAAGTAGTTTGTATCATGCCTTCTTCCACCTTGTTAGTTTCTTCAAATGTTGCTATATGTGGAGTAACAGCAAAACCAAAATACAACTCTGCTTTCCAGATGGTGCATAAAAGAAGGTAAAATAATTTCACTGTCAGCAACTCGATGAGAACTTTATGTATTAAGCACAAATCTATGATTGATGATGCCAGACCTACATGCATCTGAAGTGAAAACATATGGATATATGAATTCCTGTCAGATAATGTAAATTACCAAATGATCAAGCTACTTAACATATAGAATAACTTTTTTTTTCTTTGCAAATATAATACATATATATGTATTATATATATTAGTAGAATACAGTCCAAGTTCCATGAGTGTAATCCTGCCATGGATCTATTTAGTATTTACTATTGTCTTTATGTATATATATATGTGTACATATACACATATATATACGTACGTATATATATACACACATATACATATGTATATGTATATATACACATATATATACGTACGTATATATATACACACATATACATATGTATATGTATATATACACATATATATACATATATATATATATATATATATATATATATATATATATATGTATATACATATATACATATACATATGTATATGTGTGTATATATATACGTACGTATATATATGTGTATATATACATATACATACATATATATACA
>LVTN01000307.1:120221-177673 GCA_001649415.1 Musa itinerans
ATATACATATATATATATATATATACATACATATATATATATATATATACATATATATATATATATGTATGTATGTATGTATGTATATGTGAGCATGTGAAAAAGCAAATGCCACACAGTTAGTAAGCCTCAACAAAAAGAAGGAACCAAAATGAAACACATGAAGCATGCATGACAACCTGAAGAGCACAATAGTTACTTAATGAGTATAAGAATTCCTCGCTTGCATTTTCGGTAATCAACTTCGACATGGCCTCTGGGTTTGGGTTGAGAATCTGACAAGCAATAAAATCAACCAAATTATGAAGCAAATAATAATTAATATGATCTATTGACAAAACAAATAAGTACAAGTACACACAAATCAGCAGATAAGAGTGTACTTGCTAATCACATTTATAGTTAAGATTTTGAAAGTGAAATGTAATTGATTAATTTGAGGTTTCAAATTGCAAAACAAATTTCCATAGTAACTGAACGAATTTTTGAAGGAGAATGAATAGAATATAAGTTTAATTGACGAATCGATTTATAGTTCAGATTAGTCATGTGAGAACCAAGTATCCAACCACATGAAAGAAAAGAGTGCACACATACAACCAAAAATTTTTATGTAGATATGTTTTGGGTTTCCACATGATTTCTTGAAGAAAAAAAATGCCAAAATATTATTTTTCACAATACAAAAACTTTGTTCAGTACCTGCGGAATGCATCCAACAATACGCTCTAGTTGTATATTATTTTTCCTGCAATAAGCTAGAAGATCTGATTCATGGAATTCCACCCTATCAAGCAGAGTTTTTCCTTCTGCATCATAGACAGGAGTTCCATTCTCATCCAGTGCATTCAAGAACAAATTGATCCATGAAACTTTGATAGCCCTTGGATTAATATCAAGCCCGTACACCTGGAGAACACAACGTTAGTCTATTAATGGTTTCTAGGGATCAAATTCATGATAATTAATAAAAGAAATGAGAATATGAAGAAATTGGCACTTGCATTCCTAGGAAGCATAATTTAAATTGTCAAAATTGTTGTTCAAGTAACAATTACTTTGAAAACAAAAAAGGCCTATATGATTATTCATGCAGCATAAGCATTAAAACAAAAATAAGGCAAAGTAAGAATCAAAGCTGATGAACATGTTATAACATGATATCCAGCACAAGAAGTTAGTTGCAGATAAAGGAGAAAACACCATTTATGATTGAACAATTTTTGACTTCAACATTTCTGATTTGCCATAAAGTTTTTGCTACAGTTTATCTAAATTTTATCTATGCACTGATCTCCCAGTTCCCACATTGGCAAAGACCTTCACCGTTTATCTATGTATATGCATATTGCAGAGAATGACTTCTCCTATCAAACTTTACATTTTTTTCTTCTTTGTCTGGATGCTTCAAAGGTCAGATAAATTCAAGAAAGAATGTACCATTGTTGCACTAGAAGGAAATAAGTTTAGGATATCATATTTATAACACATAAGCTATAAGTCTAACAACATTAAAGATGCCAATATGAAGTTAGATGCATTATTGGGAAATACTTTGCATGAAGCATGTAAGCAACCCATGCTCATATTTAATGACTTAAAAGCTCACCATGTTTGAACCAATGAATCAAATTTTAGAGTTATATATAAAGAATGGAGATGAGTATTTGGGAACAAAATCAAACCTTTAAAGGGGACCATTTTTCAGCAAGTGCAATGGAAATCCATCCATTTCCACAGCCCAGCTCAGCAACCATCCTGTCCTTAAAAATGGTATCAGGATGACGATTTATGCCTTCGTAGAAAGTAAAAGACCAATCTTCTGGAATGAAAATGCTTGGGATCTCCAAAATAGTTAGTTTCTTTCTCTTTTGGTAGCCTGTTAGGTAAGAAATTGTTGGATCAGCAATTGAGTAAACTGGGACATGGGAAGGAAAATAACTCTAACCCTGATATCTAGTTGGTAAGAAAAAGGAAAAAAACATGCTAGTAAACCAGATACTGTCCAGGAGGGAAGCGAAAAACTTTTAACAAGTAAAGAAACAAGTCTTACTAGACCACATTAGGATATACTGAACAAAATATATGCATCCATGTGGTAGCGATGAATTCTTTAGAAATGACAAGCTAAATTGCGTGGTTGCAGTATAAATAAATGATTATCTTCTACCGTGTTGAAAGTCAAGATTATGATCCTGGTGTTTCGAGCTCTTTGTTGTTTCTATTCTTCCCTTAATTTTTGGTGCATCCAAAACTTAGTCATTATCATAAAACTCCAACCAACAGGAGCTCCACAAAAACAATAGAGCTCTTACCTTTTTATAAGGACTCATCCACCCAGTCACAATCAAGTGATCATTTGTTGAAAATGTGTCTTTTTCCCCATTTTCTTGTGACATCATGTCTATTGGAAGCCTGGACTTCAACATTAGCTCTTGCAGAACCGCTCAACCAGGTTATACTGGCAGAAGAATAAGGTTGACAAAAACTCACCACCAGGAAAAGAGGAAAAAATTTAAAGATTGCAACTTTTTTGGTAATGGGGTAGTTTGGCTTTACTGGAATACCAAAAACAGTTGGTCCTTCCGTTCTGAATTTGTCGTCAGGTAAAGGTCATCAACCAAATAAGGCCACTGAGTAAACTATTGCTTAGATAATAGCTGCAATTTGCATCTACTGGAAAAAGATTTTTGTAATAAAAAAATAAATTGATTGATGCTATCGAGGAACACCAACAACTCCTTATCATGAGGCAATGACACACATAATTGAGATCTCGATCCATTTCTTCACATTCGTCTTATCATACTAAACCAGTTGGCAAGTTCAACCTTTGAACGAGAACAAAGTCGACAATGATGGACAATTCAAACTGGGATCATAAACACTCATTTTGTTGGACCAGCGACAAAATCAAAGAGAAATCCATCCTAATTTGACATCTACAAAATCCTAAAAATGCAATATCTAATGGAAACAGAAATGACATGTCAAATATTTATAGTGAACATCCATTGTGTGTGTCAATCAGATAAACAAAGGATGGCGACAGAAGGATCCTTACAAGAACAACACGAACCTAAAAGGCCCAGAGTATTGCAGTTACCACTCCTATACAATAGCTTGATCAAAAGAGAAGCACAATAAGAAAAAGAAATCGGACCTTGGAAGTCGTGGAGGAGGACGTCGTGGATGCGGAAATGGTAAGTGTCGAAACATCGATCGGCGTCGTCCTTGGACTGGAAGCGCTGCTGGAGGCGGGCGAGGAAGACGCGGGCGCCGGATCGTGTGTCGGGCTTCTCCAGCCTCTCCAGAAGGGATTTGATGGCCGCGTATGCGGCATCGCCCGACCTCTCGCACTCCCTCAGGAAATCATCCATCTCCTTCTCCATTGCAACTTCCTCTCTCTCTCTCTCTCTCTCTCGTTAACGTCGAAGCGAGCGGGGCTTGGTTGGTTTAAAAGCTGACGGAGCTGATGAGTGAGGAAAAAGGGAGAGGCGGGATCGGGTCGCCGTCCGTGGCGGTTAATCCGACGAAACAGGGGTTCCTGACTGCCGATGGAAGAAGGAACGGTAGGATCCCCAGAGTATCGCGTCCTCGATAACTGAAACGTTAGCGGGAACCTGATCCGCCTCGTGATTCGGAAAAAGTGGATCAAACACTCAGTTATCCTCCGCAGCCTAAGAAGAGCTACTGATGCGCCCGAGAGGCCACATATGTGGCAATACTTTTGTTTCCACTCGTCCCGACGTTACCCGTCTGATGATTGAAGCGGGACCCACCGTCCACGTCGCAGTCTTTCTTCACGGGGAGAAGAGTTGATGGAAGAAAGCACGGATGATCCTGACCGTCAGATCCCATCAAACTTGACCCAATGGGGAGGGTCCACCCGTTGCCTTTTGCTTGTGTCTACAGGTGGCGGGTCCCAGTGAACTTTTAAGTCGGTAAGTCAGGTGGTTTTCTTCTTTTTTATTTTCATGGATATTATTTACTCTCATTCTAATAGTGTCATAAATATGATATCATAAAAATATACTATAGTTTTATTATTGGGGGTTGAATATTATCTTATATCTTATGCACAATTGCACATTGATGACAACACCATTGTCTCAGAGCAAACATTTAAAGGGTTTTAACTAAGATGATAACATTAAAATAATGTGCAAAATTAATATGAAAGATTAAAAAAGAGATTAAAAAACTTAAATGAAAATTTAAAATGCGATTAACTTAACGAAGTATACGAGTCTGTAAAAGATGCATGTAATTGATCCCTACTAAATGTCTTATCGATAGATGGACTCGAAGAGTGCGGAAATCTCTATATTTCGATTGCAAGCGGAGAAGTTTAATCTTTGATTATTCGCATCAAAGGTTCACAATCCTCAGCCGCACGATGGAAGTAACGTTTACGTACTACTACTAATGACACTGCAATTTTGGAGGCGGCAGCCGTCTCATCGTCACCGATAGCATCAGGTCATGGGCTTCTCCAGCAGAGCGGAGAGGTACCACTCGTTCTTCCCGAGCCCTCGGTCGAGCTTGCGGCCGGTCGCCCACCGCAGCTTGTGAAAGCCGACGCGCGCCAGCATGGGCACGTACGTCGTGTTGAGCTGCTCCCCGGCACAGAAGAAGTGGTCGAGCCAGAAGAGGCCGCCCGGCCGTAGCACCCGGTAGATGTCGAACAGCGCCAACTCTAGCGTCGCCTCCGGCATCCAGTTGCTGAGGACGTGCATGGAGTGCACCACGTCGAGCGTGTTGTCGAAGAAGGGCAGCCGGTGGGCTACGCTGATGTGCAGCGGGACCAAACCCCGCGATGCGATGAAGCTGTTGAAGGGCCCGTCGAAGTTCATGGTGCTCGACACCACCGTCACGTCGCGCTCCCTCATCCTAGCCGCGAACGTGCCGGACCCGCCGCCGATGTCCAGCCCGATCCGCACCGTCCCCGCCGGCCTCGTCGCCAGCACGCTGTCGATGCTGAAGTCCAGAACGCCGCCGCTGCTGTCCACAAGCCATCGGGACTTCTCCCGGCCCTTCAGATCAAAGCAGTCGTTGCAGTCGTAGGACTTGTCGGACCTCCCCCGCTTCACCAAGCAGCTGTAGTTCTTGCAGATGTACGCGTCCCACACGACGCTGGTGTCCGGCGGGGTGGCCCAGAGGCTCTCCGGCAGCGGAATCGGCTCCACGTACCCCTTGGGGGACTTGGGGTGGCACCGACGGCGGGGGAGCGGCTCGCAGCCCTTCAGCATCAGCCGCTGCGCGAAGACCTCGTCGCTGGGGCACTCCCCGCCGACTTCGTATGTCATGTACCTGGCCAGCTCCTCCGGGAAACGCCGGCAGGCGGATCCTAGCGGCTGGAACAGCTTGTCGGTGCCGAGGTTGCGGTTGTAGCCCAAGGGGAGCTTGTGGGGGCCGACGACCAACTTCATCTCCCGGGGAAACTCGTCCGGCCATCCGTCCATGTCGTCGGAGGCCGCCTTGTCGCCATGCCCGCGGAGGAGAGTCTCCATGAACCGTTGCAGCTGCGCGAGCTCCGACTTCGTGGATTTGAGTTCTCGCAGGAGGACGTCGGTGCCGCCGATGATAGGGCACATGCCGCCGGAGAAGAGGTAGACGGAGAGCAGGTTCGTCGAGACCAGGAGGAGGAGGATGCTCAGCTTCGATTGCGCCGGTCTCAGCGACCGCGAAGGCTTCCTCTCCTCGACGCTCCTCATCCCGATCTCTATACGTGAGGGAAGGAAGCGATGCCCCTCGTTACAGAGATCGAAAAATCTTTATGAGGCGACTCGACTCAACGCTTCTCTCCGTTGCCTCGGTCAACGGCGAGGGCGAGCGGAAGTCGACGCTGTTCTCTTCCAACCCGGAAATCGGTGTGGAGCAGACCGCATTAAGGCCGAGTTGATTCAGCCGATCGATCATAAACCAGAGAATGTCCACTGCGTGTCGGTCAACTTTGACTTCAAATTACATGAGAAAATAGTCAAAACAATCTTCTTAATATGTCGGATTTGGTAATCGATTCGAGATATTGAAATTGATTCGATATGATTCCATCACAATATAGACTGAACCTTTGTCCCAACCAATGCCTCGATAATAATCGGAATCCACTCGATTATCTACTCATTTTGTGGCTCGAATTAATGCAACGGTGATTGATACGGCAATTCTTTTACGGAAGGAAATATCGATATGATACAATCAGCCCAATTATAAAGCTTAAAGCCTCATATAATTCCTAATTTATTCTTAATAAACGATGGATTCAGAAAAAGAAAAGGCCAGTGGGGATATGTCAAGTATGCACGTCTATTTGGTTGCATCTTATCGATCCACATATTGAATTGAAATCAAATACAAGGCATGGTTGGCATGCTCTCTACAATCACTAATGGAAGCTTCTTTCTTTCTAAATTTAATGAACATGGCAAATGAATGCTAATATGATATGAAATAAATATTTAGATCCTTTATCATTTATTTTGCTCATATATTTCGAATTTAAATTAATTACACTCATTAACTTTGGATCCGAAATTTTTTATATTCTTTCTATGGGTTCATGTACTCGCTATTGGAGGCCCGGCCCATCTTACAAACGGGTTTGATGGTTATCGGGTCAATGTATATAATCTGGCCCGGCCCATCTTATGAACTGAGTTTGATGGTTATCGGGTCAATGTATATAATCTTATCTTTATCTTCGAAACCCATATAGTGTTCACCTAGATCTAAAAAAATATATATATTTTAATCACCCACATCTTGTTCACCTAGATCTAAAAAAAAAAATATTTTAATCACTAAGTTAATATCTTTATTCATAAAAAATAAAATTATATGCATTAATTTTTCTTCAAATTTCTCATCATCCATAATAATATATTTGAGACTATCTTTTCTTTCTCGATATCATAAGGATAAGAATTATTGCTTGTATTGTAGCATAGCCATTTATATTAAAATAGAGAAAAAAATTCCATAATAAAAAGATTATCTTAATTATCATACACAAATTAAACCTCTATTTTTTCATATGATCAAAATATTTATATAGTAATAATTTAAATTAATATTTCTTGTTTGTAAGAGTAAGACTATGTATGAGACCGAGAGAGGGTGGTAAATTAGGCATTTCAATAGACCTAAAAATATACCTTGTGGAGCTATAGAAATATTTATAAATGTGAAACCTTGAGTATTGAATTGACACAGGATGATACTATTCAAACCTTTTCTTTATTATTCACCACTAACTTAGTGGCACATTACTTTGGTACCAAAAGGATATAAAAGACAACAATGACTCATCACATTTCCTCTATGTATAAATATTTCTCAGACTTTGTCAAGTGAACTCATTTTATTGCTTATTAATGCAATTCTTTCACCTAGTCAACCATGTCATACGAAACGGGGTGACAAGTTCTCCATGTTCTTCCCACATCATCTAATTATCTATCTTATTCTTTTATATAAATATATGTATGTTAATGTTGTGGTTATGTCTAACATCAAACTCAGCCTACTTCCCATGCCAATCACAATAAATAACCTATGGTTGACCTTGCTCCAATGACTAATGAAAATAATAATAATAATTATTGTTGTTATTGTCTTCATCGTTATTATTATTATTATCAAGATAATAATAAGTAGATGAAGATGGAGAAGGCCTCAGATATGCACTGAAACATTTGTTTCACATCCCATAATAAGTGGAACACAATCCTATCATTTTTTAGCTGTTAATTATAGGGTACTTATGAGCTTTTAATTTGCATATATCGGCTTATAGAACTGCATTAATTTATTAAATATTTTTCATAAATTATTTTCTCATTTGGTCCCCTTTTTTTTCTCTATCTAAGAAATATCCTCATAAGTTATAATTGAAACATTTTTTTCTTCATGTCAAGCCATATTATTCACTCAACCAAATGTCATTAAAAAAAAAGATGATTACAAAATAAAATAACTATAAAAATTCAAATTCAAATTCAAATATATTCAAATTAGAGATAGAATGAGGTAAAATAATTAAACATAAATTCTCTTCTTACTTACGAGGATAGTTTTCAAATTATAAAAAAAAAGGAGATATGTTTTTTGGATTTTAGACTTTCTTATTTGATTTCACCTCTTCATGAAGAATCTGAGAAGCCTAATAAATAATACAAAAAATAATATAAGTATTAGTCAGTAATAACATATACCAACTGAGCGAGCATCAGAAAATAAGATCTAAATGTGCAAGTATTGGAGTTTGCTTTAAGACGTAACATAGAAAAATTAAAGCCAAGTCAATCTTCCAATTTGATACGTTGAATCAAAAAGATTAAAAGAAGACTGTGAGAAGACGACGAAGAAAAAAAAATTTATAGGATGAAAGACAATTTAAGTCGATCACATAAATTATAAAATTTATACAAATCAAGAAATGATAAATCCTTTTGTATGGTAAGAATTAGGAGAATATTTAATCTTCTTATGATTGTAAAAATCATCATAATCAATCAGAAGATATGAGATCCTTTTACATAATAACTTTAACAAAGGCAATCCAATCTATGTGAACCTTAAGTTTCCTTAAGAATTTTGAAAGAGCTTTTGTATATGTGAGATTAAAAAATATTATTAATTATTCATGCCAAGCTCAACCACATGGCTTCACAATCCTTCTTGTTCTATTCAATGTCAATCCATCAAAAAAAAAAAAAAAAACTTCTGCTTTCCCTGTTGATTTACCCAATATAATTATGTGGATTGGAGAGAGAGAAGTGAAGAAGAAGATATTAGCATTGAGGTATGGTACCATCATAATTATTATATGTAGATGCTCTTACTAACCCAGTCAGCAACATTAAAGATCTCCACAGCTTAGCATTAAAGTTTGGGACATGCATCAGTTTCAGAATAATTATTTGTATTTTCTTTTATTTACTCAGTCAATAGTGTAGCTTTATGATGCCATTTTTTTAACAGTTAAAATGTATATGATTTGATACATGAACTTGTTTGTTTTTTTTTTTTTTGGCCCAAAGAGTTTCCCCCTATAATGGCATCAAAACAAATGAGTTCTTTATATACCATACACAAATTGAGAGATTTTTATTTTTCTTGGTCCAAAAAGTTCCCCCTCTATAATGGCATCAAGACAAGTGAGTTCTTTATATACTATACACAAGGAAAAGAATATATATATATATATATATATATAAAGAGAAATAAAAATAGAAATATAATATTAATTAGTTTCCAATCCATAAACTAAAATTTGTTTTCCATGTTGATTTAGCTAATTATATATAATTATGTGGATCGGAGAGAGAGAAGGAAGTGAAGAACACATGGTGGGGATCAGCTCGTCACAATTAGCATTTATGTTTGGTACCATCATATGAATCATAATTATTATGGGTTGATGCTCTTACCACTAGGCAGCAACATTGAAAGATCTTCACAACTTGGTATTGAAGTTTGGAACATGTATCAATTTCAAAATAATTATCTATATTTTCTCTTATTTACTCAGTCAACCGTGTAGCTTTTATGATGTGATGTTTATGGAGGAATGACACATGCATGTTATTTTGCCCTATGGTATCAAGCAAAAGTTGTCCCCTTATGATAGCATCGAGACAAGTGAATTCTTTGTACATCATCCACAATCATTCACATGAAAGTTATATAAGTGACAATTGACTGACTTCTCTTGACCAAGAAAAAGCAGGAGGAAGACAATAATTTTGTTTTGAACTATTCATAAGTATTAAAAAAAAATTGCTAAAAGAATTTGCTAAATTAAGAAATAAAAAAATATAAAAGAAATACTTTTAGGCCTAAAAGATTTGGAGCTCTCATAATTTCTTACAAGTCTATGTGTTCATGTCAATGAAGACAGATGATAATTTATCAGATATCATTTTGAGATCCAAGATATAATATTGATTCCCTTCTTATTACATGGAGATATATTTTTTTAAAAAATAAAAATAATATTATTCTGCCTACCAAAATTTACTAGATTGTGAGCAAAAGTATTACGGTTCCTAGAAATATGTTTTCATTGGGTAACTTATATTGTAACAGTTATATGCAGGACGTCGTGACAAATTGGTAAAGCTCCTAGAGGATATTTGAAGCATTCAAAAGCATGTCAATCATGCTTTTAGAGTCTATGCAGACTTAGAGGAGAGCGAGATGATTTGGATAGGCTACCTTGAGTCCACCCAAAATAGTGTAACATTCAGATTATAAGGAATTTGCCAAAGTAATTTTTGCAATTAGCCCCTTCGATCAAAAGATAATGTACAAATTAGGCAAGGGTGTGTGAGCAATTAGTGCTAGGAAGTGGGTGGAGGGTGACGCGTTATGTAAGGACGATTCTAATAAAGGTTGAACAAAGAGTTGTTGAGCTGATTATGTTAGAAGGGAGGGGTGAGGGATGAGATTTCTCGAGAAGGATCTTGGATTCAATCCTATCAGCTCTATACCATATAGATTCGATTTGACATTAACAGTTATAAAAATGATAATTATTTATGTTTCCATATGAGCGTGTTATTAAGGAGTGGAAGAAATTTTTTAACCTAGATAGTAGACTTAACAAGGTTAATATCTCTAACCCCTAGGCCTCCCTAAGCCTTTGGGTGAGTGATATAATCCTAACTTATGAGAGAAAGCTTGTTTTGGTTTTGATCCTTATTAAAAAAAATATCTAGATAATTTAAAAATTTTAGATATGTTCTTATTAGAGATCGAGGTGTACGTCAAGGGTGTAGAGAGGCATGCCATTGATTATAAAGTTCATCAAAATAAATTTGTGAGGTTGAGAGAGCATGGTTCTATTTTAGCGATTAAATCTGAATTTTTTTTTTTGTATGAGTTGGTCTTAGAAGTAATTTGGAAGCCTGCAATTGTGTATGTAGGCACCCAAGTAGTTTAACGGCTGGATCGTCTCTTTTATTCTAAGGGTGTTATAAATTGTGTATGATGTTTGGACTACAAGCTTGGATATAGGATTATAAATTTATTTTTGATAAACTTAAAGGTTTCCAAAACTTTGATAAGATTAAAAAAAATTATCATTAACCCTGATTGATAGTAGAACGTCATCGACAAAGATTATATGGGAAATATGAAATCCCTTGATATTAAAAGGAGCTTTGTTGTACAAGAACAAAAAGAAGGAGAGGGCGAGGGAAGCCGAGGGACAAACATCGACGAAGATTAGATGGGAAATATGAAATCCCTTGATATTGAAAGCCTGGGAGGGGGAGTTGGGTGACAAAGAATGTCTTTGTCTAATGTGAAAAATTTCTTGACAGAGCCTATGAATGAGCTCCATAGAATAGTATGTTTAATCAAGCTTAGTAAGATCCAATTTAATCAAGATTAAAAGTTATTTACTTTCAGAGTTAAACATTATATGAGCAAGCTTATAGGCGATAGAGATATTATCATGTATGGACCTACTAGCAATAAAGCACATTAGTTTTGGTTAATCATTCTATTGAGACAAGATTTTAATCAATTATTTAGGATTTTAGAGAGCAGTTTATAAAGAATATTGTAAAGGAAGATCGGTCTGAAGTTAATCACCTTGGAAGGGTTGGTAATCTTAAGAATAAACATAAGCTGGGTCATGGTATAAGAAGGTGTTATGAGTGTAGAAGTCATTAAAGTTTTTAAGAATAGAAGACCCTAAAATATTTTAATATTTTTTGTAGAATTCGATCATATATCCATCAGGGCTAGGGCTCTTTCCCTTGCCCTATCCTCATGAGGGCAATGCGAATCTCCTTAAGGGAAAAGGAACTAGTAAGAGGGGAAATAACATTGGGCATAAGAAGAGGGATGTAGGAAAATCTAGGGGTGACATCACATGCACAACGAAAGAACATAAAACAAAAATTCTAGATTTCCCAAAAAAGGTGTTCGTCGTCATGCGAAGATTGGTTCGCAAAATCTGTGAAACCAAAAACCACGCATAAGTTATTTATATTACCTAGGGAGATCGTATATCCCTGAATCCCTGTAGATATGTAGGAGAGGAATGAGGTCAAGCGTCCTCCTCTCTAATGATGATCCATACAGTAGGGTTACGACGATACTCCTCTAATCGCTGTCCAAATCTCTACACTTGTTATCTGAGGAGGAGAATAGGAGATAACAACCAAAAACTAGAGTCTAAGAATCATTGGTTCCCTCTTATTTATAGAGGTCCCCTGTTAACTTAACCATAATGAATCATACCATATTGGGTATTGGATCTCCATCCAACTACCCAAGCCTCTTAGATTAATGGATCTCTATCCAATAATCTCTCATTAGCTCTTATTAGATCTCATTCATAGGATCCAATAATTCAGGGGCTTATTGGATATCCAAAAAGATATGAGCTTCAATGGATATCTCATATCCGAAATCGTAATGCTTACCATATGTGACTCTGTAGGCCAAATATCGAGCTGGTCATAAGTCATACTTGTCAGAACTCCTTTTGACTCAATAAATTATTATTTTCATAATAATTCACTCGACTCATCAACACGATATAGGGGAATCCAATCCTTTTGACCTATCTGTCTTTAATTACCGTATACCTATAGTCTCCCATCTATTTAATATCTCAGAGATGTATATCAGACATGGTGCTGTCAAACCCATATATTTTCTCCTCGTGTCTCGCTCTAATCGGATTCTCCCGGAGAACTCTTTCTCTCAATCCGAATGACATTGGTCAAGGATTTGTTTGAGCAAGAACACATGAGATATTCCTCTTATGACACCGAGAGTGGATGATCTTTTATCGACACTCAATAGTCCTCGTAAGGTTGACTACCACTCCCGATAATCGGTTGTGCTATATTTGAAACTTTTAGGCATATAAGTCTGGTATCAAAGAATGAAGTACTCATACATGACATCCTTAGTGTAAGTCTAATGACCATGTACACCACTGGGATAACAGAATTGTTATTTGACAGTAAGGCATCATTAACCATTCAGTATTCTGTGAGTAGATCAATCAGTGAATTCATTCTCCAATGAGTATCTACACTATAGCCTTAGTGTCCCCACATGAGTAACTATGAGACTAGTTGCCTCTATCATATAGACAGGTATTCAGCACACCGATCTGTCCAGTTATCTTGAAGTCTCTTTCGAGTAACTTATGACTAGGATTATTTAAGGTCTGTGTTTAAAGATGAATCAGTCTCATTATCGTGATCTCATCATGATTCGATTCATATTGTATAGATCCATAGACATTACAATATATATGTATATATACAATAAGTAATATAAAGTGATAAATTACCAAAATATAATAAGTAAAAAGAATATAATATGTCATATGTGTCATGACTCATGTGATTGGCTTGTAGGGCACCTATGACTAGCAAGGGAGGCCTAGCCAATTAATGATGTTATGGGGTTTAGTGGGAGGGGCCTTAAGCTTATTGTACTAGTATACGAAAATTGAGATAAGCAATGGATTAAAAATATCCTATGCAAGGAAGCCATCCTCCAAAAGTGATTTGATAAATATGATAATAGTGTTATGGGGTTGAGCGGGAGGGGCCCTGAGATTATTGAAGTAGTCTGTGAAAATTAAGATAAGCAATGGATTAAAAATATCCTATGCAAAAGAGCCATCCTCCAAAGTGATTTGATAAATATGATTATTTTTTTTTATTCCATAATACTATGAAAATATCTGGTGTTTTAATCTATAATACGAACCCAATTGAATTTAGCTATAGAGATTCATTTAAGATAGATCTATTTCACAAATACATTAAGTTTGTTGATAGAGATGAGAAATGAGGTTTGTTCCTCATTTGTTAAAGGAGAGATATTCTCCTTATTTTCAATACGCAGGATCTTATTCTAGGTGGCATTGAATTGGCTTTATATGATACTCATCTCCTTATGTTGTTAGCGGGTAAGAATTGATTAAAAGTTAAGGAGGCCATTATGGATGGGCGAGAGAGGGTCATGGTTAAGATCCATGTTGGACTAGGTTTTCTTAATGAAATTTAAGATCATTGGGTACTCGGGCCACTAATGTTCAAATCTAAATGATTTTGGAGGGTTAGGGTCATTGGCTATAGGGTTGAGGAAGATAAGGGGGGACCATGGTCGGAGAAGGCACGGGGGAGGTGTTTCACAAAAGCATAAGAATGACTATTCGTCAGTTGTAAAAAACTAATGTAGTCTTATTGAGATGCTTGATTGACCAAATCTATTATTACACCATATGAAAATAGGATCCTATTAAAATTAAGATTAGTGAGACTATAATCAAAAATAAAATTACAAAATGTTAAAACTATGTTGTTAACATAAAAAGGTTTACCACCAAGCTTACTAAAGGAATAACTGATACAATTAAAGTTGTTGAAAAATCTAGGGTGACATCATATATGTAGCGGAAGAATAAAAATAAAAATATCCCAAATTTCCATATAAAATAAGTCTTTTGTTATCATGCGAAGATTAGTGTATAAAAACCTGCAAAAATGAAAAACTACATGTATAGAAAAGTTATGTGCTACATAGGGAGATCGTATATTCTTAAATTCCTAGAGATCTTTATGAGAGGATAAAGGAGGTTAACTGTCCTCCTTTCTAGCAGTGATCCACATGATAGGGGTTGCGAAGATACTCCTCAAATCATTTCATAAATCTCGTCTTCGCGCGTACTATGTAATCAAGAAGGGGCTGACCCTTCTTACCGTCCACATGCCCCAAATGAGGGTTGCTAGTTGAGAAGGAGAGGGGCAGAGGAGAATGGGAGGTGGCAGCTAAAATAGGTCTAGCCTATGGCCCTTTGGTTCCTTCTTATTTATATTGGCCCTCTATCAACTTGACCATAATGGATCCTGCCCTATTGGGTACTGGATCTTTATCCAACTACCCAAGTCTATTATATTAGTTGATCTCTATCAATAATATCTCATTGGCTCTTATTGAATCTCATCCATATGATCCAATAATTCATGGGCTTATTAGATATCCAATAAGATAAGAACTTCAACGAATATCTTACATTTGAATCTCTACTTTTCGGAACACCTACCATATTGTGTGACCCTCTAGGCCTAATATCAAGCTAGCTATGAGTCATATATATCAGAACTTGTTTTGGCTTAGTGAATTATTTTCTTCATAATAATTCACTTGACTCATCGACTGCGGATGTACTAAGCCACTACGCCACAATCCCCAAACGATATAAGGGAATCCAATCTATTAGACCTATTTGTCCTTAATTACCATGTATCTATAATCCTTTATCCATCTAATATCCCAGAGATTATATACTCAGCATGGTACTGTCAGACCCATACAATTTTTACTCGAGTCTCGCTCTAATCGAATTTTTTCGGAGAACTTTTTCTCTCTTAATCTGAATGACTTTAGCCAGATATTTATAATGTATATATAATCCTTTATCCATCTAATATCCTAGAGATTATATACTGAGCATAGTGCTATCAAGCTCATACGATTTTTACTCAAGTCTCGCTTTAATCGATTTCTTTTGGAGAACTCTTTCTCTCTCAATCTGAATGACTTTGGCCAGATATTTACTTGAGCAAGAACATATGAGATATTCCTTTCATAACACCGAGAGTATATGATCCTCTATCGACACTCAATAGCCCTCGTAAGGTTGGCTATCACTCCCGATGACCGACTGTGTTAGATTTGGAACTTCCAGGTCTATAAGTTCGACATCAAAAAGTGGAGTACTTATATAGAACATCCTTGATGTCTCAAGT
Organism: Musa itinerans; assembly: GCA_001649415.1. Lineage (NCBI taxonomy): Eukaryota > Viridiplantae > Streptophyta > Magnoliopsida > Zingiberales > Musaceae > Musa > Musa itinerans. The sequence goes on from LVTN01000307.1 coordinate 136,022, forward strand.
CTAAGGATCATATACACTATTGGGACAACGTAATCACTGTCTGACAATGAGGTATCATCTATCATCCAGCATTCTGTGAGCGGATCAATCAATGAACTCATTCTCCAATAAGCAACTATACAATATCCCTAGTGTCCCCACACGAGCAGTTATGAGACTAGTCACCTCCATCATATGGACGAATATATAACACACTAGTCTATTTGGTTATCTCGATATCCCTCTCGAGTGACCTATGATCGGGATTATTTACGATTTGTGTTTAAAGGTAAATCGATTTCATTATCGTGATCTCATCATGATCCGATTCCTATTGCATAAATTCATAGGCATCATAATACATGCAATAAGCAATATAAATTAAAAAAAATTAAATAAATAATAAGTAAAAAGAGTGTGTATCAAGTCACATGTGTTATCACTCACGTGATTAACTTACAGGGCACCTATAATTAGCAAAAGTTACCATATAGGAGCCATAATAAATATGAGAGTTTTAAATTCGAGATAAATTACTAAAGTTAGTTTCATATGGGAGCCTCTATACAAGTATAGATTAGAAATAATAACCAGGGATGCATACTTTGGTATTTTATTATTAAATACATAACTTAAGAAGAAATATTGGCAGGTGCAATCTTAAGGATCCTAGTGTGCCAAGCAGTGATGATTCCTCTTGAATGACCCTAAGCAAGGGAGATGGCTCCCTTCTAATCCTTGCTCAATTTGCTAATGAGCTTTTCTCCTTCTTGTTATTAAAGATGAGACTCTAGTCAGACAACGATAGACACCTTGTGCTGATTAATGAGTCTCCGGAGTTGGCCGAGACATTTCTTTTAAAGAACACCCTGACAATTCCATGAGATCAAATTTAAGGAACTAATCTTCAGAGTGGATGTGTGAGGGGTGATACCTACATTAGAGGGGTCAATAAAAGCAATTGGATTAGGGTTTACCTTAGATTTCTTTATTTTTCTTATAAGATTAAGGAAGGTAAGGTAGGGACTTCCTTAACTCATGGTTGTGAGATTTAGGTCTTGTTTATGCATGATCTTGGACTATTCAAGATTTTCCTCTTCTTGAAGGAAACCCCCATTATCCTTAGGTATAGTATTGTCGACCCTATTGAATGCTTCGGTGACCCTTTCAACTAAGCACCCAAAAGGATCTTTGGATGGAGAGTCTTTATCAAGTAGAACCTTGACCGAGGGCATCGAGTTAGCAAGGGAAAACCTAGATTGTAAGGAGAAAGTGGCTGAAGCATCTATTTGAACTTGGAGTGAACATTCATAGTTGGAGGACGTGAAAGGGTTAGAGATAAGGAGTGATGGTGTCATTGGCAGTGGGTTTGGTTAAAAGGAGGAAAAAAAGAAATGTTTAGGTATAGTAGAGAGGGTGATTGGGGTTAGTGAAGAGGAAGGTGGGGTTTATGAGGAGAAGGCCAGCCGATGTGAGGAGGGGGGTGGCGATGACTTGGGAAGAGGACTCTCTAGAGGCACGGGCTGTTATTGAGTTGATGCACTCTGGGGGGATGGTTGAGGTGACCTGGGCCAGTAAGAGGCACCTTGGATGAAGGGGTGGGGACGACCTTAGAGGCAAGAGACATCACCTTGGTCAAAGACGGATAGAGGGATACATCTCCTATGGTTATGTCTTGGGAAGGGATAGGGCTATCAATGTGGTTAGAGCTGGCCTTAAAGCCATTGAATACATCAAGTACCTATGAGGTGATATTAGCAAGGATTTGAGAGGTCATGTTGAGATTCAGGTTGGATCTAGTGAAGTGAGGCTTGAGTGATTTGGGTAAGATGAGGTTGAGTTGAGTACGGGTCTAGCCAGGTTAGGAGGGGTTAGGTTTGAGTTCACCAAACTTAGGCATTGAGCCATTCTGGCTTATAATAGGGACATAATGGCTACTGTAGCAAGATTTACACTAGACCTTGATCTAGGGCTCGTATAGTAGTCTGTTCTCTTGGTTCGCACCATTCTTGGTCTTGGAGCCCTACTCATTGGAGCCATTGTTGCAGGAATCACCTGAGTCGATACTAACCGATTACTTTGATGGCTTGCTCCATTAGTCCATTTTGTAGTTGATGATGCCATAGGAGAAGCAAAGGTTTGGTAAATTTTCTTAAGTGACTTATTGAAAGAAATCGACATACCTATTCTTACTCAAATTCTTTGTGGGAGTGATTGAGATAACTCTAGTATAATATAGACTTTGACAAATTTTGCCTTGACTCTATATGTGGTGATGGCGTCCACCTTTAGTGTTGTTTCGATTATAACTACAATTTAAAGGAGAATTCTTAGGAACATATGTTCATAGATAGTCTTAAGAAATGAATCAACACTAGTGTAGTCATAATATAATCCTTCAGCGATTGAAAGTATTTCCTTCATGGGAATAGATTCAGAGCTTGCCCTCTCAGGAACAACATATCTCTAGTGAGTATGTTTGTAAGGTTAGTTTTCGATTCAAACCTAAAGCATAGAAAGCTAATAGCAAGATTGATGATTTGCACCTATGATTGATGTTTTCATAATGCAGGGAGCTTCGCCTTGATGACTTCTAGAGGGGGAGCTTTGCCAAAGAACTTTTCATATAGGCTTAGCCTCCAATGGTTCCTAGCATTTTGAGATTCCTCAAGATCAAGCACTGTAACATGTTGAGAGCTCTTTTACATCTAAGTAATCTTCGTCGCTAACTTAGGGTCAAAACACCAAGGGTCGTTGGAGGAGGCTTGTCTAGGAAGATGATGGTTCTGAGGCTAACAGAAAGGTTTTGGAGTCGATCGTTTTGGAGCTCGATGGAGATCTACCTTCATTGGTGGTCGAGGACCCTACATTTTTTAAAGAAGATGCGCGTTGAAATCCAAGGGCTTGTTTATCTCAGGGGTGGGGGGGGGGATCGAGAGATTTTTTTGAGTCCATCAGAAATATCTCTTAGAGTTGATCATAATGAAAAAATCTCATCATAAGTTTGTGATGAGCTTGAAAAAATCAATTAAGCTTAGCCTTCAGAAGTTGAAGATGGTTGATTGGCAAATTAAAACAACAAATAGTGGTCAGGATATGCTCTGATCAAAATGTGTGCTTTGTTCAACAGAGAGGCATAAAACATCAGTTCTTATGTTGCACAGCTGAAGCTGATCACTTCAAACAGATGCCGTGAGCTTTTCTCGATGGACATGTTCTTCTTCAGCTAGTGTTCATTCTTTTGTATATGTCGGATCATAAACATAATCCAATCAAATTGCAGATACAGAAACCTTGGAACATGTAATCTAAAACATTTCAAGCAATTATTCTTTGATTCTTTCAGCAGAGCGGAGACCTTGTCCTGGGCAGTGTGAGGTTGGCTTCTGCTTCTAGTCTCGCGCAGGCAACGTAGAAGGAGAGCCTTCTTGTTTTCTCCCTCGTTCTCACCTTCGATTGTCTTCATGCGGAGGACTTGGTCTCATGTCAGGTGTCTTCAAGTGGGCTCTTCCTGCATTCCGATTTCCTACCGTGTTCCATTTGCACAGTAATGCCAATGAGCATTGACCCTCCTCCTCCTCCTCCTCCTCCTTGACCCTTTCCTACTCTGTTCCATTTGCTCGTCGCTTTCTTGACCCTTTCCTTCCCCTCCTCCTCCTCCTCCTCCTCCTCCTCCTCTCTCTTATATCATCCAGTTTCCCCCTGAAACGGAATTGGAGTTGCACTTTGTGGCAGTTGGGCAGGCTGTGAGAGAGAGGGGCAATGGCTGGAGGTGGTGGTGAGTCGGTGATAAAGTTGGAGTACACGCCCACATGGATCGTCATGGTTGTGTGCACCATCATAGTCTTCATCTCCCTAGTATTCGAGCGCCTCCTTCATTATCTCGGCAAGGTAGCCTCTTCCTCTGTTTCTGTGGCTCTCCCTGTTGCTTTAGAAGCGAGGAGGCTGAGAAAGATCTCGACTTGCAGACCCTCAAGCGGAAGAACCAGAAGCCGCTGTTCGACGCACTCCAAAAAATCAAAGAAGGTCGAATCTTTCCATCTGCTGCTTCTTTCTTGTAGTGACATCCGTATTCTCGAACGATACTGAGGGAAAAAGAAACGATTTTTTCCTCCCTTTTTTTGGCTATTTGGTGGCAGAGTTGATGTTGCTGGGGTTCATCTCGCTGTTGCTGGTGGCGTTCCAGGGGACTATCCAACGTATATGCGTCCGTGAGAGCCTCATGCACCACCTGCGTCCCTGCAAAAAAGATGATACGGCGACCGCAGCTGCCCACTTCAGCGTCGGCTTCTCCGGTGGTGCTCGCAGGTTGCTAGCCGGAGGAGGAGCCGATTCGACCCACTGCCAGAACAAGGTGAGGAGGACTCGCTTCCTGGAATTGTCTTTTGTGTTTGAAAAATGGAGGTTATTGTTGGAGAAGATGAATTGATGGATTGAAAGGAAAAGGTAAAATCTTGGCTTTTAATCAAGAAAGACTTAATAACATCGATCTTTTTACCAAGTAATGGTTGAGAATGGAATCATGTTCTTCAAACTGAATGGAAAAGCTTGGTTACAATACATGAAAAATTGTTAATTCTTCTTCTCCATTCTTGACTTTTTCCAGACTCAAATAGGCTACCATTCTTGGAAAGAAAAGAAGAACAAGCTTAATTTGTTGCATAAGAACATACTTTTCTTTGTTTATATATGCATTTCATAAATCACTAATTCTGAAAGATGCTAAAATGGTTCCACAGGAGCCTTGTTGAATCAATTGATCATTCATAAAATTATAATCTTGGCTTTTAATCAAGAAAAGCTTGGTTACAGTACATGAAAAATTGTTAATTCTTCTTCTCCATTCTTGACTTTTTCCAGACTCAAATAGGCTACCATTCTCGGAAAGAAAAGAAGAAAAAGCTTACTTTGTTGCATAAGAGCATACTTTTCTTTGTTTCATAAATCACTAATTCTGAATGATGCTAAAATGGTTCCACAGGAGCCTTGTTGAACCAATTGATCATCCATAAAAGTATAATCTTGGCTTTTAATCAAGAAAACCTTAATAAAAAAGAGACTTTTTTTTTTACCAAGTAATGGTTGAGAATGGAATCATGTTCTCCAATTGAATGGAAAAGCTAGGTGTAGGGTACATAAAAAGTAGATGATCTACTTTGCTTCATTGGATTTTTAGACAGTTAAATCTCCAGTTGCAATGCTCTTATGATATTGACTGATTCCAGTGTTCAGTTGGCTTGTCGGAGGAACATGAAGGACTTTAACTTTGAATTACAATTATCAGCTTTCATTTCTTGCAAACCAGGAAAGAAAGAAAAAAGAAAAAAACATTTTTACAACAATCTAAATCTTAAACAGACAACTGAACCTTTAGTATTTTGATTTCTTCCTTTATCCAGGGAAAGGTTCCACTACTATCACTGGAGGCAATTCATGAATTGCATATCTTTATCTTTGTTTTGGCAGTCACTCATGTGGTACTCAGCCTTATCACTGTGGTTCTAGGAATTGTGCAGGTATTATTCTACTCTTAAACTGTTTTCATGTTTGTTTTGTTTATCTGAAAATATGCTATAAATCTTTTGACTCACTCTCTCTCTACATATTTTAGATGCGGAATTGGAGATTATGGGAGGACTCAGTTCAGGAAGAGGATGCAAATGGTATTAACATAGTACTGATAGATTGATGACAGAATTCTGCATTTGATAGCTATTTGTAATGATTTTTTGCTTTATGTGAAAAGAAAAGCACCAGATACATTGTTGATGATGTGCTAACCAAACAACATATGTGCAGCTCCTCCAAAGATCACCCATGTGAATAAATTGGAATTTGTCAAAAAACGTTACAAGGGCTTCGGCAAGTTTTCATTCATATTGAGTTGGATGGTATGTAGGATATTGCTTTTCAATGTTTCAAACCTTCTATGCATAATGAAATTTCGACTCTCCTAAACATCTCAAATATTCGTATAGGTTCTCTGTCATGTAAGAAGAACTCACAAGATCCCAAATTTGTGATTTTAAGTATTCTATCTTTTTAACGAAAATCAGGAAAATTTAGCTGTGCATTCTCTGACTTGAATTTGAAGGATGCAGCATTCAAAATTTTTGTGTTTGTAACGGGGTGTTCTGGACCATTATGAAGTGTGGACTCTGAATTCTAGTGTTGTAGTGTGATATAATCGTAACAAGACAATGACATTTGTTTGTATCAAAAAATGATTGTTCTATTCATGGCCTGTTACTGATTCTAATGATAACTGATACTACTTGATACTGAATAGATTATAGTCTCTTCTTTCAAGAAGTAATTTTCTGAGTTCTGAGTGGTATGTTGTTCTGGACCATCATGAAGTGTATGGACTCTGGAATCTAGTGTTGTAGTATGATATAATCATAACAAGACAATGACATTTGTTTGTATCAAAAAATGATTGTTCTATTCATGGCCTGTTACTGATTCTAATGATAACTGATACTACTTGATACTGAATAGATTATAGTCTCTTCTTTCAAGAAGTAATCTTCTGAGTTCTGAGTGCTAGGTATGTTGCATGAGAAATGCGTCCAGTCTTCTAAAATCTAAATCTAAATTGTGTTTATTTCAGCATTCATTTTTTAAGCAATTCTATGGATCCGTCACTGAGACAGACTACACTACTATGAGACGTGGATTTATCATGGTAAGCACATTGTTGGCACTTATTCACAAATCCTAATTAATCTCCATATTCTGACGTCTACAATCCTGAATCTCTTCATTGCAGACTCACTGCAAAGGAAACAAAAAATTCAACTTTTACAAGTATATGATACGAGTCCTTGAAGCCGACTTCAGAAAGGTTGTTGGTATAAGGTACTTGCAAATAAGAAAGCACTCTTTAGGTTCAATTGATATTTGAAGGTTATCCATGTTGATGTGGTTCCTCTTTTTCCTTTTTATTCTGCAGTTGGCAACTCTGGGTTTTTGTCATGATATTCTTGTTGCTAAATGTTGAAGGTAAGTTTAAATTCCGAAACCAAATCAGACACTTTCACTGGCCAAAATCGCACCAAACTACAGGATATTTGTACTGGGGTAGCATAATTCATAGTATGAATATTAAGTACTAATGCAGTTTCATCTCTCATAAAACGGTTTCAAATTACTAATTTTGTACCTAACTTTATTTGTCATTGTTGATATTCACACGCCATTACTAATTCAGATATGTCAATATGACATGATACTGTTGCTGCCGCCATTAGATCTACAGCTTTTCTGTTGGTGTGCCATCTTCTTACATTTGTTATTTTGTTTTCAGGTTGGCATGCATATTTTTGGATATCATTCATACCTCTAGTTGTAAGTGTGAACCTGATGCTTTAAAGCATTTTTGCGGCTTTTTGCTAAACATTTTTGTTATGAATATTATTTGCACACATATATCTGACTTCCACTTTGATAAATTCTCATGATGATTTATTGAATAAATCTGGTTGTACTGCAGCTTCTGCTTGCCATTGGCACAAAATTGGAGCATATTATCAGTCAGTTGGCTCATGAGGTTGCTGAGAAACATTCTGCCATTCAAGGTGACTTGGTAGTGACTCCATCGGACCATCTCTTCTGGTTTCACAGGCCACAAGTTGTCATCTTCTTGATTCACTTCATTCTGTTTCAAAATGCCTTTGAGATTGCATATTTCTTCTGGATATTGGTAAGCGGCAAAAAAATTGTGTTTCTACAATTATGGCTTGAGGTTCAACTTACTACTGCATATATTAGTATGTTTTCTTTTATTATAGATATTCTTGTCCAAAGTAATTGCCTTATAATTGATCTGAAAAAAGTATGTTCTTTTATTTTTCTTTCGCATAGAATTTTTTTTATAATGTTCTCAATGTGGTGTAGCGAAACTTTGGATTCACAAGCCACTTGGCATATTTGATATCTCAGTTCAGTTTTGAGGGTGTTTTCAAGCTGAAGCAATTAGTACTATTTCTAGAACTTGAGACCAAATGGAAATGATCTGTCAGACAAAATTGAACCAAAATTATTTGGTCTAGCCCTGATCTTTGTTTGGTTTTCAGAATATGCTATTGGTAAAGTAAAAACATATCATAATTATGTTTAGTTTGTAATTCATATGATTATACAACTTAACATATCCTATTTGTGAGAAATAAACACATTGTATTCGTATATCATGTGTAATGTTGGATTGAAAAATATAAGAGTTCTATTCTTCTAGCATTTGGTCATTAAGCTTGTTTACCCAGTAAGAAGAACCAGTTCTTTCTGCAAAAGCTGCAGAGCAACAAATACTAGTAGAGAGTTAATTGACTCCGGATTCATACAAACTTACTTGGTGATGCAGACAACATATGGCTTTGATTCCTGCATCATGGGGGAAGTGGGCTTCATCGTCCCCAGGCTTGTCATCAGGTAGGTAGATCAGTAACCCCTTCACAACCAAATTACTTCCTTCCACTCTGCCTGTTTCCATTTCATTAGCTCTAATTCATGCCTTGCTGGTCTCCAGTGTCCTCAGTCAGCTCCTTTGCAGCTACAGCACCCTGCCACTCTATGCCATTGTCACCCAGGTGGACTTATCTCTCTCTCTCCCTCTCTAGCTATCTATCTATCTATCTATCTATCTGTCGATCTATGGATAATTGATTGATTTCGTGCTGAATCTTCTGTTGGAAGAACAGATGGGGAGTTTCTTCAACAAGGCCATATTTGATGCAAATGTGCAAGCAGGTCTTTTGGATTGGGCAAGAGGTGCCAAGAAGAACAAGAAGAATAGAATAATGAACGAGGAGAATGCATCAAGAACTGAGGGTGCTGAGGGAATCCTGTTGCACAATATTGCCATTGTGGATGAGTCTGCAGTGGGAGGGAGGAAAGCTGAGATCACCGAAGTGTAGGCTTCTGTATCACTGCTCAATCATGCAAAACACATGATATAGAAGGAATTGGTAGTGCCATATAAAGAGCCACTGTTCATGAATGAGTATTTTCTGCTACTACATTTGTCTTATATCCTACTGAGTAAACAATTAATTCTACATGTGAATCCATGTATAAGAACTGGTGTCTGGTGTATTTATGAACTGGTGTCTGGTGTCTTATCTACTGAGTGAATAATTAATTCTAATGGTGTGTGCATGAGTAATGGTGTGTTTTCTAAAAGCGAATTCTAAATCTCGGATAGCAATGAGATTAGCACATGATGTATGGATTTGGAGAAGGAGAAGGAAGGGAACGAGGGAAGCAAATGTAGCTTGTAAATACAAAAATATTTGGATATAGTAAAAAGCTCTAGTCGATACATACAATTCGAACGAGAACATTTGGGATCAACTACATGAAGTCTAATTAGCAAAGCATGATCATAGTTTACTCTGTTTATTATACCATTATCGTTTTATGTATTTATATTTTTAAAGTAATATTTTTTTTATATCGAAATTAACACTAATTTCGATGTTTGAGATATATTTGGACATAAGCATATGTGAATGCCAATAGAATTGAATCTGCCATCTCTGTGCTTAAAATCAATTAGATTTTTGTACATGCCTTCAAATTTCCACATGATAAAAAGAAACAAAATAGTATTTTGTGATAAGATAGTAAAATAGACTTTTGAGTGCGTGTGGGAGGCATCAAAATCCCACTAAATCACCCCTGAGATGATTCCCGGGTGACAGATGCTCTGTTGACCCACACGACTCATCGATTTCAGGGTCGATTCAGTTGGCGCGAATTTTTGGCGTTACGTGAGATGCTGCTGAACCACCCCTGAACGGCCTCCAGGTTGACGTGTTCTCTCTCTGGAACCCACGGCACACTAATGGCTAGCCAGGGTGATTCAGCCCGACAGAGAATCAGGGTCCTGGGAGCCATTAATGAGGCACTCTCTCGCCTCTCTCTCTCTCTCTCTCTCTCTCTCTCTCGCTCTCTCTGTTGCCCCCGTTTCCTCGCGAGCTCGCACCGGACTTGCTTGCGCCGTGGGAGCAGCGAAAGGGGTCTCTGTATCTATCTCTTCGTTTGCCCCGCTAATATGCACGAGCACGTCTCGGAGAACGTGAAGCGCTTCGTACCGCCTCCTTCCAGGTTGATTACTCCCTTATCACCCAGTCCTTGCTGCTCACCAGCTGTTTGTTTAATTGCGTCTCATCAGCTGGAATTTCTTGTTTTAAGCGTAAGTTTTTTATCAGTTGCCTTCTAATGTGGCAGAAATCGTTCTATCAATCGGCGCAGACCCGGAGGTATTTTTCTTCCCTCTTTTCTAACTCATATGTGGTCTCATGGATATGTTAGGGTTTGTTGATCGTGGTCTAAGGCTCTTTCATTGTTCAAATTAGGATTTTATTAGATGTTCTAGGAAATGAGGACTTGGAGGCACCAGTCGGCGTGCATTTGCACGCATTGCAGTCTTGTGATTTCAGATGCATTTGGAAACGGGTTCACGGCCGTGCATGACTTGGGCTTTTGTGTTAGTGTTGTGACAATAGATTGGTTGTCGAGATCATGGTCTCAAAGTCCAAAGCTAAGTTGAAAGTTTCTGATTTCATAAGTTTCTAGCTTCTTCTTTATCTTGTATTCTTGAGACCACCCTTAGCAAACTGTTCCTTGGGACAAATATTGGGAAACGTTTCCTTTATTGGGCAAACTTTACAGAGAAGCAAAACCATCATCGTTCAATTTTTTTACTCATTATTTCTTATTTTTTTCCTTCTATGCCCAACAAGCATATAATGGAGTGGAGTTTAATTGAGTTTATTTTCTTTTTTTTATTGTTCTAAGTTTTATTTTATTCTTTTATTTTTTTATGGTTTACTCTGAGAAAAAATTGCTGACAAATTTAATGCAAAATGCATCGTTGATGATTTTAGTGTATAAAAAAAATGCAACGATTGTTTGTGTTTAATGTGCTAAATTTTAGAATTCTGTAACTGAAATTATGTAGCTTAATATTCAGGATTTATGGGCTTTGTACTGCTGATGTGCAGAATTTCTTAAGTGTGAAATGTAATGTGTATGTATATTACATGCAATTTTAACCATTTGCCATGCAGATAATTTGCCTTTATGGCACTGCATGAGCAACAAGGGAAATCTTGATGCCTTTATATGAGATGCTTGATTCAAATTTAATTTTTGTCTGCAAAAAGTCACTGGTTGTTTAGCACCATTAATTTATAAATAAAACAGTATCATCCATACCGTGATCACTTAGTGCTGCAGAGAGACATATTATTTATGTCTATCCATAAATGAGACATTTTTTAAATTTTCTTTAGTAAATTTCTCTGCAGATGCTTAATTTGCTAGTATTATACTTGTGCAGATAGATATGATAAAGTGAACTACCCTCGTGGTATTGATGAGGAAAAGAGTCAAGAATTTTATCCAAGAAAAGTTCCACTGGTAGAACATGGGGAGGTAGGCGGAAACCGTGTTGCAAATGATAACACTCATCCAAAGTTGATACCTTTAGATGGTTGTTCTGCCAGTGAGGCTGTAACATTTTTAACAGAGCGTAAGTGTGCATGTGCTTGTTGTATCTCACACCTCTATTTAAGGCTCAACAGTTCATCATACATGATATTTTGCTCTTCAAGTATCGACATGTAAACTTTATTTATTAGTCATAGCTGTATCATTGGCTTGCAGCCATGAGAAATTGCTTGTTTGATGTGCATTGGTCTGGTTGATTAATTTAAATGTCAATGTTGTAATGGAAATTGTAGTTTTATGCATACTTTGCCCTGATGATAAATTAAGTTCAATCTATAGTTTCTTGAAGATGAATAAAGTCTCTCTAGAGTCAGATGCTTATCATCAACAAGAAGTTGTTATTAATTTATCGATTGTATTTCTTTCTTGACTTATCTACTTATACTAGTCTGTCAGCCATCTTTGTATTTGCATTCACTGCCCTATGCATGAAGTACTTCCGGTTTCATTTTCTCTAGAAAATTTGCATAAGCATCTCCGCATATTTGAAGTCTATTTTTTGAAACCTCTGTCAGCAACATGTAAACTTCACATTGAAGTCAATTGTTTGAAACCTTTTCAGAAACATGTAAAACAATGCTCATGTAACATTCTTCTTTTCTTTTATGATTGACACACACACAACTAAAGTTCTTCTGTGGTATTATCATATATGTCCTCTATCTTCTGTGATCGAGACCAATTAATGGTGTTTGTCATATCACATTATTAGGAGAAAGAACAGGTAATGTATACCATGTGATATCAAGAAACACAACTATACTCTTAGTTTAGGTTCCACTGGGTTAGATGAAGGCTAGAATTTCTGTTTTTATTTTACTGGAAGTTTTTCTTGGACTATTTTGGTATTTTCTGTTACTGCCCATAAGTCTTTGAACAAGGTCACTTATGATATTTTTGCTATTTTTATGCTTTACAACATTAATCAGTCTGTGCATCAATTTCATTTTGGCCACTGTTGAATGCCTTTTTTTCAATTGCTTGAATAGCTGAAAAGCCTCATTTAATATCCTTCAAATTTTACATCATATTGGTAATTTTTTTTATAACAAGTACTTTTATCAAGTATCATTTTTGGATGCTGCATTCTGTTATCTTTGTGGTAAATGTTTTCTTTGAGACGAGCAATATTATGCAACACCAGTAAGAAAGATTGGCCTAGTTCGATTTCCTTCAAGTTATTCTTCTCTCTCTCTCTCTCTCTCTCTCTCTCTCTCTGTGTGCATGAAATGACTGCAGTTAATGTCCTTTTTTTGCATGTTATATGCAGGCTGGGCAGCTGCTGTACATTTATTGGATAATTCATCAGCTGATGTACCTGGTGAGTTATATGCTTTTGTGTTGTATGATTATTTGAATACAGATAAAATAAGTTGTCTTTAGCTTGTTGAGTGGTTTAGTTGCTCATTCTGAGAATTACTTCACTACAGAATCCACCCACTTAATGTTATTACTATTTGGAACAGAATTGAGCTTCTTGTAAGCAGCCTTAAATATTCTTTGTTTTCATGTGAATTTGCTTCACCACATTCTTCTGCTTCTGTCCTGTGGCATATTATTTTAACAATAGCTATGAAGGTAGATTCTACATATATGAGATAGAGAAGATTTTGTGTTCTCATATTTACAAAAAACTAGTAAAGCTTCATACAACTGTTGTAGAGTGTTAATTTCTTACTTTTTAACAATTCCTAGTAATTGAAGATGAGGATTGTCTACTTCCAGAAACTATGCTATCCACAAGTTTGTGTGGAGTCACTCTTGCACTCTGAATTCTAAAATAAACAAAGGGTTTGAAGTTTGCTACTCTGCATAATATTCATCAAACTTTTTAATGTTAATCCTGTGGAGTATCACTCAATAATTAAGTTCTCTTTATTGGTGCATGTTTTTGACTTTCCTTCTTTCTCATGTAAATCTAGCCTACCTGAGCGATGCTGCTGTCCTGAATCCTCACTATTAGTATGCTGCAAGGATCCTTGTTCATCAAGGATAAATTACTTTTAAGAAGATATGAATTGACTCATAACCGCAATGTCACATAGCACATCCATGCAAGTTAGATGCCGGAAAATATATCCTTGCACATCAGACCATGATCAGATATAATTGCCGTTGAAACCTTATTTTCAATGTTGGTTACCAATAGGGAATTGAATGCATGGGCAGCAAGTCAGGTCTTGGATGAGCTCAGAGGCAGATAGTAGTGTGTTGTAGTCAAATACAGGGGGATCTACGAATGTGTTATCATGGCTAAAATTGAAAATGCCAAACTTGTTGGAAATCTTTGTTCCTGAGCAAACTGTCTTACTACGGAAATAGCTAGGTATTTTTGAAGTGTTATACTGCCTACTTTACCATGATTTGTTAATCTTATGTAGCACCCGAATCTCATATATATTGAATATCAACTAGCATGCTAATGAAAACACAAATAATATATATCTGTTTCCTTCCTTTTATGATATGATTTATGATGTTTATGCTTTATAAATACGATAAATGATATGCTCATGTTTTCGATTCATAAAATTAAAGTACATGCTTTTCAAAATATATCGTTTTCAGTGTTCTACGAAATATTGATTGAGCATACATAAGCATTTATGTTTATGTTTAGTATAATGCAACAGGCCAAAATGTGCTAGCAGACTTTAATACGAGGTTAAATTATCTTCATATTTAAGGTAGAGTATAAATAGTTATGTTCGAGGATCAATATTTGAGATGAAAAATATATTGAGTTTTATATGTTTTAAATGTTCAATTATATGTGATGTCATGATATGATTAATGCCATGAAGATATATTAATCTTGGGTATTTTTAGGATTAGTTATGTGAATTTTAAAGGATTAAAATCTGCATTAAAGAGAAGAAGATGATTTTTTATGTTTCTGAGGACTTATGTGTAAATATAAATCATATAGGAACTAAACTACAAAGGTGAAAAAAAAAAGAAAAAAAAGGGGTCAATTTTTATCCCATGCACCTCTGCTTCCCGCACGAGGAAAATAGAGGAGGGGCGGTGTGTCGGTGGAGGACAAGGGAAGGAGAGGAAGAAGAGAAGGAGAAGAAGAGAACGAAAGAAAGAGAGAAGAGAAGGAGAGGAAGAAGAAGAGGCTACGGTTAGGGCTGCGGTCGGGGGAGAAGAAGTGGAAGGAAGAAGAGAAGGGGAGGAAGGAAGGAAGGAAGAAGGGGGCTGCGGTTGCAAAGAGAAGAAGAAGACGAAGAAGAAGAGAAGAGCAAGGAGGCTGCGGTTAGGGGAGAGGAAGAGGAAGGAAGGAAGGGAGAAGAAGGAGAAGGAAAGAAAGGAGAAAAAGGAATATAGAGGATAGAAAAGGGAATAGAAGATGGAAAAAGGAAAAGAAAATAGAGGAAGAAGGGAGAAGTAAAAGAAAAGAAAACAAGAAAATATTTGCGGCTCCCCAGCACACGATCCTAAAAGAACGTGGCCTTTCACTAACGTCTTCATTTTTTAGTTAAATCAAATAAGTATAAGCTTAATCACTGTAAAATAGTGTTGTATATATTATCGTATGTATAATTTACTTTCAAAAGCATGTTTTGAATGATATGATCATTATGAGCTTGTCATGAACTAAATATAAAGGGTTAAGGTTCATTTTAGCCTTAGTAGTTTTGACCATTGATTACTTAAACCTTTATGGTTTACGCGTATCTAAAATAATCTCTACATTTTTAAAAACATAGCATATAAGCTCCTTTCGTTAAGTCTGAATTAATAAACGTTAGAGTCTGCTTACATGACATGTTGACTTATAATAAACTATTAATGTAATGACACATGTAATTTAAGTTTAAAAAAAACGTCCAATTTAGCCCTTATGGTTTTAGTCATGGACCACTTAAGCTCTTATGGGTTTGTTTATGTCCAAAATAACCCTTATATTTTTTAAAAACATAACATATTAGCCTCTCCCGTCAAGTCTGAGTTGACAGATGTTAAAGTCTGCTTACGTGACATGCTGACTCATAATAAATCATTAATATATGATATGTGTAATTTAAGTTTAAAAAAAAGTCTATTTTGTCGAGGAAAAGGAAGCGGCGAACGAAATCGGAGAGGCAGAGGTAGGAGAGGCCGAAAGCGAAGGTGACGGAGACCTTGTCGTCAACGTGATGGGTGGGGACACAAGAGAGGACGAAGTGGGAGGCGATAGGGACGAAGACGCCTAGGAGGAGAAAAAGGGACCAGGAGACCATTGCATGCTTAGCGTTGGATTGGTCGATGCGCATCCACCCGAGGTAGGACCGGAAGCTCCTGAGCTTGTCGTCAACGCGGGAGAGGCTGCGTGCGTACAACGCCCTGCTAGGCAACAACAGCTTGGTGTTGTTGCTGTTGGTCGCTTCCACGACGACGCATTCTCCCGCCATTGATGGTGGTCTTAATTTTTTTTAATTTAAATTATATGTGTTATTATATTAATTGTTTATTGTGAGTCAGCATACCACGTAAGCAAATTATAACGTCTATTAACTCAGACTTGATAGGAGGGGTTTATTTGCTATGTTTTTTAAAATATATGAGTTATTTTAGACACGAGTAAAATCATAAGAGTTTAAGTGGTCCATGATCAAAACCACATAGGTTAAAATGGATCATTTTTTTAAAATTTAAATTACATGTCATTATATTAATAGTTTATTATGAGTCAGCATGCCACGTAAGTAGATTCTAATATATGTAAACTCAGACTTGACGGGAGGAGCTTATATGCTATGGTTTTAAAAATATAGGGGTTATTTTAAACACGAGGAAACCATAAGGGCTTAAGTGGTCTATGATCAAAATCACAAAGACTAAAATGGACCTTAACCCAAATATAAATGTATGTATTTTGTAATTATAAATCTAATCACTACAAAATAGTGGTCGTATAGATTATAGTATGCATTATTTATTTTGAAAAGCATGTTTTGAATGGCATGATCATTATGAACTCGTCATGAGCTAAATGTAAATGTATATATTTTGCAAGTATAAACTTAACCACTGCAAAATAGTGGTCGTATACAGCTTTGTATGCACAATGTATTATGAAAAGTATGTTTCGAACTATTTTAACATAGAATTTCATGTTTCGAATGTGGGAAGCATGTTTCGAATTATTTTAATGTATAATTTCATATTTCGAAAGTATTTTGAAAAACATATCTTGAAATAGTTTAATGTAGAATTTTATGTTTCAATTGATATGATCGATATGAGCTCGTTATGAGCTAAATATAGATGTATATGTGTTTATATAAATATATATGGATTACGATGAAAATGTTTTCATATATGTATACATATTTTGACAAATATATATGGATTATGATGAAAATGTTTTCATACATATATACATATTTTAACGTATAGTATGGACGCACATGTATGTATATGGTACAGGTGCATAATTTGATGAATAGTTATGTTTTATCCATATACACATATTTAAATGGTAAACAGGCGCATAATTTCATGAATAGCTATGTTTTATTCTTGTGTGCATATTTATATGGTAAACAGGCGCATAGTTTCATGAATAGCTATGTTTTATCCATGTGCGCATATTTATATGGTAAACAAACACATAATTTCATGAATAGCTATGTTTTATCCATGTGCACATAATTATATGATAAGCAGGTGCATAATTTTATGAATAATTATATTTTATACATGTGCGCATATTTATTATGACGTACAGTGGGGGGAGTGCACGTATGTATCATAGTAAAAGCACATAATCTCATGAAGTTCTCTTCAAGTACTCATATTTATTATGATGTAAAGAATACACTTATGTACTACGGTATAAGGCAAAATTTTTTATGAATTTCTACATTTTCCATATGTGCATATAAGCATTTCAAATTGTTTTAAAGTAGAATTTTACGCCCTTATGTTGTGCATCCTATGTAAGATAAATGTTCTATGCTAATCATTGAAGTACTATATGTATGACGTGATGCATGCTCATCTAAGTAAAACTAGGACGGTTTATACTTACCAAGTAAATTACTCATTATATACTCTATTTTGTAGGTAAGGATACTAGTACCTCACCTAAGTGATTGGGTAAGGAAGTGAGCACGTACAAACCCATGCTAGCGCAGATATACAGGTTATGTTATGCCAGCGCAGGCAATTTTGTGTAGAGAAAATTTGGACATGTTATGTTATGTTAATTTTGGACATGTTAGGTTTGAGTTTTTCTGTTTAGTTAAATGGTATATAATTCTATACGGGTGTCGATTATTGTGTACAGGGGAAACCCTATCATTTTGTTTAGAAATTTTTATGTTTTACTTTTAAGATTTCATAACTTCCGCTGCATTCGTATCGATAGTAGTAATAATGTAAATGAAAAAGACGTGATATCCCACCTTAGTTCGGCATGTAGGATATGTATGGGACTAGGAGTGGGGTGTTACATCTTAGTAGTGGGTTATGAAGGCCAGTGTGGGGAAAAATAAGTATTAGATGTTTCACCAACTATATGTCGTGGATGAGGTTGGCCAAAGCAGCAAAAGGGCAATCTAGAATGGAAATATCCATCTGGACACCGATTGTTTGGTCCTAGGATTTATGTGAGACTTCTGATTTAAAGATTACCCTACCAACCTAAATTATTCTTGTAAGCGATTTATGCCCATATCCTAGCTGTTTGTGTTGTTTCTGTTTTTGATATTTCCAAAACTGTATCAATGACTTTTTCTGTTTACATGATCAAAATTGTAATAAGAAACTTTGGTTTCACTTTTGATGTTATGCAATCTCGTGGTTGTTGTAATCAGACTTAAATTTTGTGGTTGTGAAAATTATTTGATGTGTATACATGCATGATTATTTTCGTTTATGAGATGTCATTTATATTACCTTAACAAGCTGTAGTTGCAGATGGTTATCATTATTGTTTAATGAATTTATTTTTGTCTGTTCCAGTAAAGCCATTTGACTTCCATCTTCTTCATCTTTTGTTTTTCACCGTTAAACCTTTGATCTTTATTATGTTTGCAGATGAACTTTTTGGGAGAATTACACTGCAAGATACACAAATCCAACAGCGATGTAAGATCAACCACCTCTGATGATAGCTGACTCACAAGAGAATTTTGTTTGATAATTTACTTAAAAATTCTCAGAAACTCTGTGGGAAGTGTCATGTCAGCATTGTAACCTGTAATGTAACAATCGGTATCCAAATACACACTGATGTGTTGTGTTAGTACGTAACTGCATTCTGTATCATAGCTAGCATGAAATCAGCATTGTGGATGTGCTTTACAGTTTCTAATGCTTTCATACGCACCAGAATGTTTGGTTAGTTGGTTAGATGAGTGTTTTGGAGAGAGCTTTGTCATTGGTTGTCTTCTTGGTCAGGCCATGAACGAGATTTTTCTTGAGTATGCTCTATATTATGGAATTCAATTTCGTCTGGATCGGTCTGTACCTTATGTTCATACCTACTTGGATTTATCATTTTGTACATGAACTGGTACATAAAATGGTGCATGAGCCACCCTATCAGTACATGAACCGTCCTATTTCGGACAGTACTCGGAATTTTTTATGACTTGTAATTTCGGACAGTACTCGGATTTACTAGTTTGTACATGAACCATCCCATTACGGACCGTATGGTCTGATCCAATTTAAAAAAAGGTCTGGTTTAGATAGCCGATTCTTTATGACTTGCAATTTCAACGGCCCTTTTTGTCTACTTGTTGCTGTTATCGTTGCCTTTTTTTCCGATAATGTTCTTCCTCTATCAGTATCATCTCCTCTTCCTTGTTATATCGCCCTTCCTCCTAGAATCACTTGCAATTTGAAGGGCCCTCTTTGTCTTTGTGTTTCAGTGTTATCATCGTCTCTCTCCGATGACGGTCTTCCTCTGTCATCTCCACCTCCTCTTTCTTGTTCGATAATGTGCTTCCTCCTTCCTTCCCTTTGTTGTAGTATTATGTCAGCACACTGAAAAAGATGACACATCCAATAATGTGCTTCCTCCCTTTGTTGTACTATTATGTCAGCACACTGAAAAAGATGACATCCAAAAGGACTGACCACCGCATCTTTTGTATTATCTTACATATTAATTTGAATCAGTTTAGTTTTTTCATTGTGTTGGGATGCAGGAAAGGAAACAGAGAAAGATGATTACGTATCATTTCTCTTTCTATCGTCTTACATACTGATTTGCATCAGCATCAGCATCAGCTTAGTGTTTCAGTGGAATCCGGTTGCAGGAGGAAAGAGAACAGACAGAGAAAGATTAGTAGTTTCATTTTAAGAGTTTTCCAAGTCTCAGACATGGTTTGGAAGGCAGCAAACACCTCACTAATTTGGTAACCAACAACGATATGACACCTGAATACTGCTTCAGCACAGTAGTAGAGAGATGCGGCAGCCAAAACTTTGCATAGCAAATACGAATGTGTTTTAAGCATCCTATGACCATGAATTCACACTGCATGAAATCCTACCTTGTGGGTCGCAGAGGTACAAAAAAGAAGGCAATGTTTTATGTTGATCAAGTTCAGGAACAAGCTTCGATTTGCCCGGCAAATAAGACACCTCAGCTGCTCTTCCTGGCAGTTTAGCGGCTGTATATGTTGTATTCACCTGCTTTCACTAATGAACCTGAAAATTGCAAAATTTCTTGGAATTAATGATAAGCACATTCAAACTAATTGACAAGCCTAACAATGAAAAAGTATAGAGTTCAGTAGAACATCTCGGGTGATGCATATACTGCCGATGTGTTGGGAACTTTGTTCCCCGTATTTTCCTATCGGCTACACCTTCGGGAGGACAATCGACAGATTGCTTTGGGAAATTTATCCTTTAGAAAGTGTAATGGATCATCAAGTGTAAAAACCTAGAACAAGGAAGTAAGGTGTTATGGTTCTCGTTTTGACCTATCATCTTCTTCGAACGGTGGTGCTTGGTGCCCGCTGTGCTTGAGTAGATTGCCCAGCAGTCTGTTCCTCCGGCATGTTCATGGCTTGGGTCATTGCATTCAGCACAATGAAGACGAGAGGAATTAAATACATCCACTGCAGGTAAAACAATAATTAAAAGGATCCAAGTTGTTATGTCGCAATTGAAGCTGATAACCATCTCAGGTAATAACAAGCTACTTGATAAACAATCAACAAAATAAGATAATAAGGTTACTCACATATTTAGCCCAAAAAGATTTTTCAGGTGGCTTTACACCCTCATCAAGTCCATCCTCTCCGGCAAGCAATTCTTCAGCAAATGTTGGAGTTCTGCAAGTATCATGCAATAACAATTTGATATTATCGTTCGAGCTCTGCAGGTCTTAACTCAAGATATTACTCAGTAACCTCGGTATCAAGAACAAATGACTTGTGCATTCAACCGATATGCAAATGATGATGTCATTGTCATTCTCAGAGTATTTTAAACTTACCTTGGAGCTTGCTCACTATTCTTCAAAACCGTAAATGATGTGAAAGACCACTTTGCAGGCTGAAACCAAGATGAGATAAGATAGAAATTATGCTTGTATCAAAATCATTCATGAGAAAGTAAGAAAGAAAAATTTTAGTATATCCCTGTCTAGCTGAGATTCAGATTCACCATTAGTCTGGTTATTTTCCTATTTCATTGGAATAGAAAATCAACACACTACACGATATAGTTGCAAGCATATGTTCAAGTAACAACCCATATCCTCAGAAATGCTGGACACAATGACAAAGTTTAAACAAAATATCTCATTCCCAATGTAAAACAAAGGGTTTGATATAAATTATGCGGCCATGTGGTCTAGCAAGGTGCTACATCGCAAAGATCAAGAAAAATATTTAAAATAGAAAATATCAACCAAGAAAAATGCTTTTTAAACAAACCTTACTGATAAAAATTTATGGTGTGTAAAAATTGTCGATGCCGAAGGACAAAGCTATTCCAATAATCTTTGTATTTGTAGTAATACGAAAAATGGAGGAAAACCTTTTAGTTTGTCATTAGAGTTTGATGTTCTTATAAATTTACACAGGAAAATATTAAAATTATTCATCATATCCTGCATACCTAAGATCACTAATAACTTATTTATTTTTATTTTTTGTGATATATATGAGTTACTTGATAACAAGAATAAGAGATTTTGATTTTGGTGAACTATTTCAATCAAGAATAAAATGAGGGAAAATTATTTAGAGAGTTCTTATCATATAAAAAAAAGGTTTATAAACGAGTTAAGACGTGAATCAATTCAAATTAGTGATGTGCAAAGAGGTAGAGGAACACCTAACAAAAATTCATTATAATTTAAAAAGTGATTTGATGGCTCTTTGTATATATCATCAACAACAAAGAACTATGATGGGAAAGGATCCACATAGTCAACTCCAAATAGTAGGTTTAAAGGTTGTTGATGTTTTTATTTCTTAAACAAAGTTTTATTACGGTAAAGGAATTGGCAAATACTTTCAAATGTTTAATGTAGTATTTTTAGTTATTCAATTGGAGAATAAGATAGTAAAGATGAAACCCCTGTTGAAATTTATCCAATTTGAGGAGAAAGCCTCCAATGTGACAAAAGAGAGAAGGGGAAAGTAACTAGCTAGAAAAATAAGAAAGGATATAACAATCAACCCTAAATGATGAATATTTGAAGTACTAAAAACTACTCAGAAGCATAACTATCAACCAAGCATTTTTTAAGAACTTACATATTTGAGCATTCGTGGATACTGGCAAGCTCCAGCAGAACCATAATTTACTGCCACGATGTTCACACCATCCTGTAAAAGGACATGCAATATGTGAAGTCTATGATAAGGGAGTCACTTGGGATTCAAGTCAAAATTCAAGCAACAATGACTTGGACAGTGGTGAGCACTTTGATTAATGGAGAATGGATGGCTCAATATGATCCTTTTGCTGTTAATAAATAAGTCATTGTTAGTATTCCAAGTAGTGGAGGTGGAAATGGATTTGATCGTAATTACTGTCATAAAAGATCACCGGCATGAATTGTCACAAATAACATGGCTTCCAAGGCTCATGAGTTCAGCACCATAGCTACTTCACATTATTATTTAGAACCTTGTGTCATTCACAGCCTGAGTTTGACTCTTAAAAGCACACATGAATGAAGAAAAAGTTTCAACTTTTTTTGGATTTTTTTTGTCATAACTAGCCCAAATTTGGCTTTTTAAAGCATGTGTGAACCACCAAAAATTCTTAATCCCTGTGAAAAATGCAAACAGATAAATGAAATTTTGGGTGGTTAAAAAAATCAAGCTTTCTTGAAAATGATGGTTCACCCTCTTAAATCCATAAAATACAACTGAATCAGGTGCATATCTACATGCAACTTGTACCCAAGTGTGAGCACCTTGTACCCAGGTGCATATCTGCACGCAACTTGTACCCAAGTGTGAGCAACATAGGAGTTTAACATGACTAATTCCATTTTAAGAAGTCAAAAGAAATATGAAAGAGATTCCAAGTAAGATAACCTTATCTAAATGGAACAATGGCAAAATTTTAGTTGCACAGAGAACTAAAAATGATAACTATACATGTTAGATCATGAAGTAGAGATGAGGGAATTACAGTATGAATGATAAAATGCTCATCCAAACTCTCCCGGGGAATGCACCTCTGGAACAAAAAATTGGGCATTAGAGAAATAAATAGTCATTGCATTAAAGATGTCTTGTAGAAGTAAATCAATCAACAACTAATGATAACATCATAAAAAATTATCATTTCATTTGCTGTACAATACACTTGCATAATATCAATCATAAATTTTGCCTTTCAGTAACTTAACAATTATTGATGATGTCCATGAACTACCATAAACAACATAAATCTTGTAGCTGATTAAGAGTTTAAATTTCTAACAAGATCCATATGTGGTATATACAACCTACTTCAGGTTATTAATATTTCAGAAAATTACAAAAAATTCTTTATAATCTGACTGTCTCATTTACACACCAGTACTGAAGCTGATGCTACTATTTTGTTACACCATGCAGGAAGTCCTATTCAACAGTGGCTGGCTAGGCCCCTACAAATATGACCTTCAGACTCAAAAAAAAAAAAGGAGGGGTGGTGGGCACACAGTATGGGGAAGCAAAAGAGGAAAATTAGAAGTAGAAGCTAGTCATACTATTTGTGGATAAAACAAAATTCAAATAATGTTAAATACATGGTGTCATTTCCAGTGATGTCTATCTTATATTCCTGTAATTTCAGGAGATGCATTGTAGAAAAATCAAAAGGGTCCTCATGAAGTAGAATGAAATATAATCTGCCTTCTAATATTTTGTTGCTTTTCATGTATACCTCTCTACGCCAAGTTCATTTCTTTGTATTTCATTTTGTTGTATAGTACTAAAAGTAACTAGGCAGCATTTGTTTAATGACAAGTGAAGATTGCTTTCATATAGTGCATTCCATGATTCATGAAAAGATTTGACAAAAGACAAATTCTGATAAACAAGATGAATCAGAAAAGTACCTCGATTAAAACAAGATCAGACATCCAAAGTTTACCAAGCAGAAGCTAAAGAATCAGATGATGCTAACTTACAGCTCTGACTGATGAAACAACAAAATCTCTTCCCGGAGCATTCAACACATTGGATGGTACTCTGATCGTATAATAACCATCTTCTTTCAATAGCCTCTGCCATAAATCAAATTAAAGAGCTTCACTAGTCATTTCTAACATCCAAATAACTACTCATAGAACATAAAAGGATACGTTTCTGAAAAGTTACTTCAAAAGCTCCCTTTTCTTCCTCTGTAAGTGCATTCCTCGAAAACCGAAGCTTGGTCAGAGTCTGCAGTCGAATCAAGTATCAGCCAATCAAAGCATAGTTGAATCGATCCATATTAACTATCCAGAATAAAAAGCACAGTTGAATCGATCTAGACAACCAGACACCAATTGTCTTAGCCGAGCAAAAAAAAAAGCTAGATTGTTATTCCTTTTGCAAGAGAGATCAACCGGAGACAACCTGTCCACCATGGCTCCACGACTTGAGGCGGGCTGTGAAAGTTCCGGCCGGGAAGAACCCGGAGCCCCCGAACTGATGCTCCAAAGAGAACTGCACCGACTTAGAATCGGGCGACCCGGAGGGCAGATCGGGATCGGGTCTTCGGCGGATCGGGGGGCGAGTAGGGGTCGAGAGAGCGGGATCGGCGGCCGGCCGCCCTCCCTCGAGCCCGAACTCCTCATCATCCTGCAGCAACTCGTCGGACTGGAACCCGCCGGCGATGGAAACCAAGAGGAGAGTCGAGAGGGTGAAGAGGACCAAAGATCGCCCGCAAGATGAACCCATGGCCGTCTCTCTCTGCTCTCCCCTCCCCCAAATCGGAAGAATTAGAAGAAGAAAAGGATCCCAACTTTGCGGACCACGTGACTTCCATTTGCTATAGTGACGGGTGTAATGTGGGCCGGCCCGTCATTGTGACGCAAGTAGGGTCCAAAATGAGACAGCTCGGCAAGGCCCATGGCCCAAAAAAGCCCATTTCAAAGCATCACAACCTGGCGCAGGTAACCGAACCCATTTATTTATCCTGCCTCTTATTTTTTTTATTTATATAATTATTTTATGTACATAATATTACCATAGTACTATTATATAATAAATAAAATAAAATAATATTATTTTATTATATTCATTAACTCTTCCAATTCACTTATATTACCATTGATTATGCTACGTTAAAAAATTCTAAACCAATTTTTTAATAATAATAATTATTATTTTTAAATATTTGATTAGGTCAATCATATTATAAACTTGGATCGAGCACATCGATGGATAAGGGAGCGATGAGTGATATAGCGACGTCAAATGATGTCAAGCAACAAAAGAACGCCTAGCGATGTTATGATAAACAAAAGGATAAGAATAATAATCAAAAATATTATATTTTATTATTTTTAAGGAGATTGCCAATAGCAAACTTCAACCCCGACTTGGTCATATACCCAAATATGATTGAATTACCTAAATATCCTCTGGATTCACCTTTATATATATGTCTTTCCCATCAATTGACTCTATCCTACATTTCACCATCATGATGTCAACAAGCATTTAACTATTCTCATTAGAAGATATTTATTTGCCACCAAAAACCATTCAGAACATCACATTTCCAACCACATTCATGAGAATTTTCTAGTTGGAATTTTTATGCTATCAAAACCATGTTTTTCCATGGTAAAATAATATTTACCATCAAGAATGATGCTAGAATAGGTCTAATGAATTCAGAATCTTAAGGTACCATAAAAAGCACAAATCAAAACATTGCGATGGGGAATTTAAAGTCAAATAATGAACTGTTTCATTTGTCTTGTCCGGCAGCAATAAGGCTCTCATCAGTGACTCTGAGCTCACAAGTACCAAAATTGGAGTCACAGACTGCAAACCAGCAAATCCCAACCCATTAACAAGCTCAACATGTGCAACAAAGATCAATGGAAACAGAGGAAGACAGGAACAGAAGAACCCAAAAGAAACACTAATATGGCACACATTCTCTATTCACAAGAGACGACCATAGGATGGCTTGGGAACCTAAAGCATTGAACAGGACTCCGGAAAAGCTCTCCTATGCAGTGTCGATCACAACGCTTCTTCCAAGCATCACTCCCGGTCCACAAAAATTAAACATTTCCTCTGGGAAAAAAAAGCTTCTATACATCTGGATGTACATGTAGACCTGCTCAAGAAGTGACTTCCCGAAATCTGCTGACATCTGGATCACCCCTGGCTTAGACTTAGAAGGTCATCGCGTCATAGCAATATGCTGGAGATCACATATACAGCAGAAATAATGGTTCTTGCAATGTTGTAGCTACCTAAAAGTTGAAATGAAACAATGTCAATGATCATATAACGACAGTCTTAACATGAGAAACTGAACTAATGGAGATTCCTTAAACATGTTCAGATGGAAAAGAAGGAATTAGTTACATGCAAGAGGTACAAATACTAACCAATCACCAGCATATTGACCAGTGATTGTTTTCTTCTTTAAGTAAAAACAATGATTGTACTTTGTTTTGCATGAGTAAGAGACAGTGACTTGTCAAATCAAACATCAAGACCAAGCCAAATTTAACCTGTGTATAAAAACAGCGATGACAATTAACCAGCAAATTGTTTAGCCATGAAAAGCACAAAGACTGCCCCCTCGTGAGGAGAATACACCATGGGATAGCAATACTACCAAAAGTTGAACTATAATATGCTAAGATGGTAGAGAGGATTTCTGAAATACCACATCCAATGAAATTAACTGCTCTAACACAGCAAAAGAGGTCAAAGTTGTCAAAGCTTGTCATAGGCAAACTCTTAAATACCCTACATGGAAGCCAGCCATATGCATGCTAGCAGGAGCCTAGAAAAAAAAATCAATGGCCTGAAAGATTATATAGAATTCTATATAACAAATAATGTCAATGGCCTTAAAGCACTAACACATGAAAAACACGGACAAAAGACCTCCCTACAAGCAAATAAAAGGATTAACTACATGCAAGAACGGACATATGCAAGGAGCAAGCAGCAAGCATGCATGACCACTGAGTAGTAGACTGACTAAATAAATTCAAAATAAGGCAAAAGTAACTTCAACCTGTTTGTCCAACAATATCTATATCAAACAAAAACTTAAGAAGAGCTTACGAATAGAGCTATGGGGCAGATGACATGTATTTGAGAGGAAAATTGATGTTAATAAGAATGGAAACTAACAGTGAAACAAGCAAATATAACTTACCTGAGCTTACAGAAGCCTGAGGTATCGGCAATGCAGGCAAAGACATCTCTGCAGATATGAAGAAGCAAATCAAAGATATAAATTCCAAATCTAATTATAACCACCATTATAATGTTTGCAAATTTTTTTTTTTTCATTTCATGGCACAAATGCATACCGATACC
Source organism: Musa itinerans (assembly GCA_001649415.1). NCBI lineage: Eukaryota > Viridiplantae > Streptophyta > Magnoliopsida > Zingiberales > Musaceae > Musa > Musa itinerans. Next base: position 163,489 of record LVTN01000307.1, read on the forward strand.
TTTCAGGCACAGTATGATTCTGGCCGGCTAGTGCCTTTGCTTGTCAGATTAAGCCAAATATTGGCTAAGCCATATATTGGCACGTTCGGCACAGGTTGACATGACACATGCCAATATTGAGCCTGTGGCAACACATGCCAATTGTGCGGCAAGCAATTCACTGATACAAGGTAATAACTCAAAGAATGCACTTTACTTACCAGGTGCACAAAGAGATAACGAGGAAAGAGAGGAAGAGGAAGGCCATGGAGCAGCAATATTGTCACTTAAATCACAAGTAAAGCTGAAGCCAGTAACATTGTCAAATATGATATCTGCTGGCAAACTGCGAAGCAAACATCCTGCATATAGAAATTTCAAGAAATAAAATGAATGCATTACTGAAGACCATCCAGAAAATTAAAATAGTTCCTTTATTGCAAAATACAGGGAAATAGAAAAGAGACCTTGTTGGCCATATGCTGCACCCATCAAGTTCAATCAGACAAAAGAAAGATAAACTGCTGTTAGACAACATTCAAAGATCAAGTAAACTCATAGTAAGAAATTAGAAGGTCAATGGCTGGGAAACATACACTGAAGGCTAAAGTCTTTCAAATCAACCTTGCAAAGCTCATAAATGTTTGCTGTAACTCCACCTTTCTCTAACATTGACCCAAACAATGTCGCACAATTGATGGCTTGTCTGTTTGTTATAAGCATCTGCTTCTGTATTGATGCAACATAAGTGTTCAATGCACTACAGCACGAAAGGCTGGAAGGAGCCATACCATGGCATGCTTTGATTACTGATGAAGGCTCTTCAAATTCCAATGGACAAACTATGGGAACACAAATAGCAAAGTCACAACTCAGCAGGCCAGGGACAAGATGGTTGCAATATTATATTATATTATATGTATATATATATATATATATATATATATATATATATATATATATATATATATGTATATGTATATGTATATGTATATGTATATGTATATGAGTAAATGTTTCATTAGGCATGATTGTCCATGAGTTTAACTTCAGCACTACAAGACTCAAGTCTACATTTATATTTTAGGTTGTCAAAAAAACAATGCATAATTGTTTATAGACTCAATTGTCTTGGGCATGAAAGATTGATGCTTAACCAAACAGACATGCCACTCCCATAGTCATTTTGCTTTTCTTCCATCAAATAGAACAAAAATATCCAAAGTTCTACATTCAGGTACCAATCCATGTTGGCATATCAACACACAGTATGCCGGCATGCACGCGGTACCAAGAAGGGAGCGGGAGGAGGGGGAGGGAGGAGGAGGAGGAGAAGAGGAGGAGGAGGAGAGGGGGAAAAGGAGAAGAGGAGGAAAAAGGAGAAGGAAAAGTAATGGTATGGTGGTGAGGTGGCAGGCATCAGCGGAGAGGCAGTGAGCAAGCCAGCATGAGCATGTGGCGGTGACACCCACAACTCACATCCCACATTTAAAATCTGAGGCCTAAGCTGCAGGTTATTTTATGAAAATCCTGACGATGGAATAGACGGTATAGACCATCCAAAAAAGGGTGGTCCTTATTCTGGTTCACACTCGAAAAGGTAAATGCCAAACAATACGAACCAATCTGGACAAAATTGAGTCCTATGCAAATAATATGGGTTCACCACAAGGAATTCAAATGAAAACAAGTCAACTTGTGATATAAATTATAAATATCAGGATTCACTAGGGACTCATGCAATGAGCTATATACACTAAAGATTCCACAGACCCTGGCGAGAATCTCATGCACTAGGCCCATATGGATGACATAAAAGTACTGTTGTAATATATGCATATTTCAAAAGTACCGTTCTTTGTTATCATTGATGCAGATTTCTTACATTGGCATTATTTGCCTGTAATATATGCATGAATAATATATACTTGTTTGAATATGTATTACAGCAGCAAAACCTGAAATTGTGTGTTCCGGTTGAATATTTATGAAAGAGGAAAGACCAGTATATAAGATGAGAAAATAAATATCAAAATCCATTAGGATAAGTGAAAAAACAAACCTTTGTTAACTTTGCAACTAGATAGAATCCGATATGCAATGTTAGCAGCCTCTGACGAAAGCTTCCTGGACAACCAAGTATAAACCACACCTTTACAATCATTGACAACAGTAATCCCAGCAGTACTCCCAGGTATTCTAGAACTGTCAAGTATGCTTGTTCCTCTTAGTGAGATCTGAAAAGCAGCTTCCACTATTGCAGGTTGACAAATTGGTCTGCAACACTCCTTCAGTGGATCAACTGTGCTGCACGAGTCCAGTAATTTGCTTGTGTTTACTATTTTCTCAAAAGTAACAAGATCCTTGACAGGACATGAACCACCAGTAAGATTTGATGACTTCACCGGGCAAAGAGTAGGAATAGTGCTGTTTGCCCCTCTGCTGGCCAATATGTTGATAAGATCTGAGAAGCAATAATTAGCAGTTGCTTGCTGGAGAACAAGCATGTCTGATTCACTACTATAAACACCTTGAAATATGTGCATCAAACTATTAACCTGGGGACAACAAATAACATTTCCCACTAGTGCAGCTAAAGGGGCAGAGCAGTCGGATGCTGTCCTGTCAAAGATATCTGACAGTGAAGAAAAATTAACAGGGCATCTCCCTGTCAAGACTGGTTCATATGTGCTCGGAAAGGATGGGTACATTGGTGAGAGTGGCTCAACAGGATAAGGATTACGCGGAACAACAGCCGGAGATATCTCTATGGGATCAAATAGTCCAATAGGTGGATCAGACAGCACAAACTTGTCAGGAACATTAGGCTTGGGCTCAAATTCTGTTTTCTGTGACACCACATGTTGAGAACCCCAAAACCAAATTGCAAATATCAGAAACCAACAGATAATTTTACCTGCAATATAGTCTTTGAACCAGTCAGAAAAGTATAAGTATGGTCAATAATTTATTAATGGCCAAAGAACATCATCATCCACAACATCAACCATAAAAAAAACTACTACATAGCCACAAAATATAATATGATTTTCTTACAAACAAATGTTGCACAAGATACCAACTCTCAAGCTAAATGTAAATATTCATACCAACCTGCCTTGTGCAATGCCACATTTCATATGGTTTTCTTGACTAAATATGAAGTTGCCCAAACATATAACGATCTAGACATGTTACGTTGTGTGTACCATTTAATTTAGTGTTTCCAAGTAGTTGATCATTTATGCCAGTTGTGCTGTTGTGTCACAGTATGTTTCCGAAGGAGGATAATTGAATCCATGGCAGTTGAAAATATGGATGCATAAATGTACTGTGTGCAAAACAGGACGAGGAGTCCTTTCTAAGACATACACAGTACTTGATCCAGTTACAGTATCTTCATATATCTGGTATGTGTTGTATAGTTGTATTCAGATACATAATAAAAGTATCAAGCGACAGGTTTCTAGAAATTTATTACAGTAAGATTTTGTAGAAATTTATATTAAAGCAAAAATTTTATAGATGTGGCTTATGTTTTACTTTCTATAATGATGCATCACCTATAATAGTAAAGGGCTAAAGTGATGTTTCAACTTAGAGTAACCTAAGGTCCAACATAGCAAAAACCCAAGTCTAAAGAACAGGGTAACTGCAAATATATAGCAACTGCATAGCATGTCAGAAGTAAACTGTGGTATCATGATTCATAAATGTTGTTAGGATAAAACATAATTTAGTGACGAAGGATTCATGTGAAAATAGCATTTTGATTGACTTATAAGAGTCCAATGGGTATGCTAATGTTAGCTTGGGCCTCAGTCAATCATTCAAATTTAACAAAGTTAATTATCCATTAGACTGGGTCATGATGATTGATATCAGAGCTGAGATAGCATCAAACATGGTGAGAGCTCGAGTAGGAAAGCTACCGGGGCCATAAGATGAGTCGCCATTAGACTAAGCCATATATGCACCATGCCATAGCCTAATTTTGGGTTATGCTGATACTTCATACTCAACAAAATTAATAAATGAATTATCCCATCGGACTAAGCCACATATGCACCATGCATTATGCCGGTGGTTTAGACTCTACAAAGTTAATAGATTAATTATCCCATCAGCCTGGAATGTTCCAGAACTCTTTCATATACAAACAATATTTTAAGTAAAACTTCTTTCTAGATATTCATTAAAGATTCAAACTAGAATATTTTTGTATTCATGTAATCCTCCAATTGTATGCTTTTGAGATAAAATTTTGATCCTCGTAACAGACAACAAAGCATTCAAATCATAACATCTCCATGAAAAGGACAAATTTGCTGGAATAGCAAAAAAGCAGAAACAACAAAAATATTGAAAATCAAGGGAACCTATTGATTGCTACGAAACATCTAAACTTTATAAACATATAAACCGAATGTAAGTCTTGTAAAAAATATCTAGCTGTGAAGTTTTTCTTTAAAGAAGAGAATTACCAATATGATGCCCCATGTCAACACTTTGATAATATAGACACCCAGTGCCACAAGTGCCCAGTCATCAATTCATGGTTGCCTTGCAGTTGAGCATATGATAAAATATCAAGATAAGGACCTGCAGCCACAGCCTGCCAATACAAAGGCACAAGAAATTTTTAGTAAAGAAAGCACCTAAGATGTTTAGAAGTGCTAAAACAAGAATACGGAAGCCCTGTCGTTTAAAAAGCACATACTTCGACAATCCAACCATGGAATATTTACGAATTGTTCTGATGCTACATATAATTAATTATCAATAGCAAGTTGAACAAGTTCATAACACCATCTATCACTAGTTATTTTCCATGTGCTAAAGCACATTATTTTTATGAAATTAGAGGAACAGACTAAATCAACTTCATTACTGGTCAATGTCATCCCTGGAAAAGCTTCTCTAGAAAACCATGCAACAATCACAAAATTCACAATCCCTTCTAATGTACTAAAAGAATTCTTCTTTACATAATTTGCAGCCAGATTGAGTATAAGGACATAGATGGTAAGTAACTCCATTGAGTGGAGTAGCAAGTCCTCTGAAGTATCATATGCTGCTCAGAGAAAGCTAAAAGCACTACCAATTTAACTATAACAAGACCACATTTTCGTCAACTGTTACAAAGATCTCATCTAGTTCTTGTCAACTTTTTTGTAAGCCACCGGAGAGAAAAATAAGCAAGTGAAACCCCACCATGTTGATCTTAACTCAACCGATTGTTCCTCTTCCATGCTACAAATGATTCAACCAAATGACAATTACACCATGTACAAAATGCAAAAATAACGACCGATCTCATTGATCTTCCAGTACCACCAAGAAACCATCATTTTCAATCAGATCCCCTAATAAATAAGGTAAATCATGATAATCCCCTGCTGCAACAATATATTCTGCTAAATATAGTTGGATTATTTTTGGTAGAGAAAAAATGATACTTTGATGGTTTATAAAAAGCAATTTCTAACACCAAAGAGAAGAAAAAAGAAGACAACCACTAAAACCAAGCATCAATCAGTAGAACAAAGCGAGAAAGGAGAAAAGAACAAAACGAACATTCCACACTACGATTAAACTCACCAGCACAATAAAGCACGCAGCTTGATGAACATAACACCAGAAACCACCCCAAATCAAGGGCAAGTGCGCCAAAGTGGAGGAACGGAGCATACCTTTTCTCGGATGGGAATGTGAATGTTTGACTCGGGATCACTTATTCTGCGCCTCTCTTTCACCGCGATTCAACAGTAAACTCACAATCTGAACTAGCCGGCGGCACAAAAAAGCACACAGATTGACCAAACAAACACCATAAATGCCGAAACCAAGGCGAGCGTACAAAACGGAGCAGCGGAGCACACCTTTCCTCGGATCGGAATGTGAATGTGGATTCCTGCTCCCCCGAACCCCGCCCTCGCCGTCCCACCACCCTTTCGCTGTGATTCAACACTACACTCGCAATCTGAGCTCACCCGCACGATAAACCACACAACTCGACCAGCAAAACACCAGAAATCCCTAAGTAGAGCAGATTTCAAACTCACCGGCACAATCAAGCACACAACTTGGCCAACAAAACACCAGAAACCGCCCCGAATCAAGGGCAAGCACAGCAAAGTGGAGAGGCGGAGCACACCTTTTCCCGGATCGGAATGTGAATGTGGATTCGGAATCGCTTCTCCCCGAACTCCACCATCTCTTTCCCCACCTCCCTTTCCACGGATACTTTCCCCTTTTCCAGATTCCGTGTTCCTTCTCCGCGTTCTCCCAAACTTTTCCTCCTCCGCTCTTCTCCAAAGCGCTCTCTCTCTCTCTCTCTCTCTTCGGAGGTGGGTTTTCCTTTATAATACGAATAAAGTAGCGGATGCGAAAGGGTAGTCTATTTCGGCTGTTCGAGTCGTCGCCACGGAGCCAAATTCCCCAAAATACCCTTACGGGTTTGATGGGCCGAGCCGACTAATAAAGAAGGCCCATATGCTGTGGTTTATGATTTCTTCACGTCATTACATCTCAAGTATGTGGGGTTGTGAGATACTAAATTTATAATCTAAGATGTATTTTTCCAAATAATTAATATATTTTAATGTTTCATTGTTATTTTTATTATGTGAGTTGTATCAATCGTTGGCACCTTAACACAAAAGAATTATCGATCTAATTTTTTTTAACTTTTTTTTATTACATATTATAATACAATGATAAGATTGCTCCGTTACAACTCGAGGAATCGAATGATATATTAAAAATATTTTTAAAAAAATTACCTATATTAATCCTCTCATCAATAACTAGATTTGTTTTTATTTAGTGGTTAATCATATAATTGAAGCATATTAGTAATTTTTATTGTTGTTAGTTTTACAGCCAAAGCAGCTCATCACAATATGTGTTTTAATATAATAATTATGTATCAAAAGAATTTTCGTAAATTAGGGTCAACAGGGAAAGCCTATTGGTTTTGGGTTTCTCGTTCCTTCAAAGTTCAAACAGTGAATTTGCTTGGAGTTAAACCATGAAAAGTTTGTCCATTCACTTTGCATCATTGGAGTGATCGGTAAAACATTTCCCTCTTCCCTCAAAAATGATCAAAATAAATCTACATCACAAGATCAATTATATTAGTCTTTATACAAATTCTGATAGCTTATCTTTTGGCATTAAGGTTGCAAATAATTAAAGAAGTCATTTGTTTTTTTTTTTATTTCATGACTTCGTCTACTCTTTCGATTTCTTATATAGTATTATCTTCGTCATCATGTTATAATCATCATCGCTTACTTAGTCATCATGTTATACAATGTAAGTTCTAGAATAATCAGTTATCTAGTAAAAAAAATATAATTTATTTTAATAAAAATATAATTAAACTAAAAAAAATCTTAATTCTCCCGATTCATCTATGAGCTTTCTGATTAAGATTCTCGGGCAAAAAAAAACTTGTATATACAATAGGAAGGATATTTACTTAGTAGTTAATGATAGCATGAAGCGACCACACAAAACTTGAAGAGTTGCATTCACAAAATTGGTGATGTTATAGACCCAAAATGTCATTAAGACGTTTGCTTGGTGTTGTAGCACACGAAGTTGGCCTAATGTTGTTAGTGAGATATATTTAATGGGAGAGAGAGAGAGAGAGAGAGAGAGAGAGCTTTGTGGCATGGCTCCAGCAGAAGATAAAGAAAACAATATTCATTCAAGGTCTTTTGTGGGTCTCATAGAGAAAGAGAAGACAGTGTTCATTCAATGTCTTTTGTGGACCTCAGAGAGAGAGAGAGAGAGAGAGAGTAAATTTCCAGAGGTGGGTTGGTCACATTATTGAGGCTTTCTCGACATCAATGATGTTCGTGTTCGATCACAGCACTGCATCCATTGGAGTAAGGTGAAGAAAGCAACATGTAGTTGCAGAAAAATCATCAAGAGTGGGTGTACCACAAAGCCATAGAATATGTCTGGGTTTGGACTCTCCTGAATGCTTTTGTAACCATTATGATGCATTTTGTACCTTTGTGTTGCAGATGCTGGCTCAGCACTGCTGATTGATTGTTTCTAGTATTTCTTTTAAGGATTTCGGAATTCCATACTATTATCATATTTCATGTTCTCCACTAATCCTAACATTGTCTTATGATATTAAAAAAAATTATAAATGGTAAAGACAAGATTTGATTTCATGATTTTTGTTAAATTAAATTTTAAAAAAATATTAAATTAAAAATTTACTTGACACATAATCATGTCTTATATTGAACAATGTTGATCTTCCATACAGATCCCATACTATATATATATATATATATATATATATATATATATGTGTCTGATTTATCTTGATCTGTATATCTATACCATTAGTACTAAACTGTATCTTTCTTTGATATTGCAAACTTTACTTTAAATTATATAACAGATCGCTCAACAAATATTACACTTGCTTGCAGTAGCTTGGATACAAAACTCAGATCGTGTGTTGGCCGCTAAGTGTTCTTCTCACCTTCTCCATCCTCGGGATACGCTCCAAAGAAGGAATGCTTTCACGTGAAGTCGTGCTTCAACATGCATCCCGTGTCTGTCCATGGATGTCGAGACGGATCGCCATCTCCCAAACACACCGCAGGCCTGGCGGAGCTGCATGGCGAAGGTGTCACCAACATGGTGTGCTGGGTGGAGAAGCTTCAATGAACGGCATGATGGTCGAACACCTGGCGTGCAGCTTTCGGCCTGCCTCGCCTAATCATGTTGTGTACCCTTTCTCCCTCCATTGCTTCCTATCACCCTCCTCATTATTTTGGTTTGGTGGCGAGTAGAATTTGTGTCATAGCAATGCTCTTGATACAAGTATAATCTGTGCATTTGCTAACCTATTTTGACTTGTAATATAGACTCAATAAATTATTTATCCCGTAAAACTTGAACACTAACAATCATATTATATTTGACAAGATGAGAGATCGAAGTAGAGAAAAAACTTATTTATAGATAGGATTAGATGACACATCATGGTATAGAATTATCATAGAAAAAATTTATTTATAGATGTGATGTGTCTATAGAATTATCACTGGGCTAAGTTGCATATGCATCATGTTATATTAGATTCTTATGATATGCTAGTCCATGTCAAAATCTTGCATCGAAAGTGAGATGACTTAATTTCTTGAATAAATTCACTATAATTAATACCAAAAATATTTTGAAAAATTAATTTAAGCTCAATAAAGCAAATGAGATAGATAGTTGAACCATCTTTTTTAGTGTAATTTATTCGAATATAATGAATCAGATAAATTTTCTTGTTTCTTGGTTGATCAATTCGTTCCATAGGAAAATAAGAGAGAGAAGCTAATAGGAATTTGCAATATCATAAGCAAGCAATGATATATTGATAGATAGCTACAGCTCTTCATTGTGATCTGATATGGGTGAGTCAGGTTCGATACAAGTGCTATGCATTGAATCATTCTATTATTACTGGAAATGGATCAAGGAGATTGAGTGGGTTACAATTCATGAGGGACTAAAAGATGAGTTGATGTCTTCCAACAACCACAATTAGCATGGTTCTTGAACATGATGACAACAGTAGCAACAACAGTGATGACATCTCCGGTGCAGCAGCTTCAGCAAAAGTGATAATAGAATTAGATTGCAAAAAAGGGATTGATTTTTTATACTCAGAAACGGCTGATTGAACAGTTTAATAAACTCAAAAATACTTAAGTCCTTAAAATTCAGAATGACACTAGTCATGAAATGTTAAATAAACACTCTCTTAAACTAGTCATATCTGGCAGTGTTTTGATATCATAAAAGGGTGTGATTAACTTTATGAAGAGCATATCTAAACAACAGTTCATTAGGGGTGAGTCATGAACAGATCAGTCTTGACAGTGGGATATTGTATGCTACTTTAGATTTTGACTTGTGTTTTGACCTGTGTCAACAATATAAACAATTTCACTTGGGAGGGGGGGGATGTCACATGTAATCTAAATTAGGTCATAGGCAATAGCACCTCAACCAGATACTTCCAGCACATAAAAGCACAACCAACTTCAGAACTTTTGATTGACTGCTGAAAATTAATATTATAAACAGTGTAACCTACACCTGAAAGAAGTATCATCAACTCATTGGAGAAGATGTGAGGTAAAAGAGTCTCTGATATTACAATATTATGACAACACCATGCTGTTGTAGATCAGCGACATTCAAAAAATTTACACCGAAAATGATCGTCTTTTATACTAGCAATGTAGATCATAAGAGACAAACCAGGTCCCGCTGATGTAGTCCATGCTTCACATGCATACTTTAGAAAAGGATGGTTTCAGACAACCTTTTCTTGCCAACAAATTGTACTGATTGAACAAAGTTATTGTCCTTATACTGGCTTTGTCAATACTCCAAAAGTAATCTCAGGTGACAGATTTACAAGGCTTTTCAGACAAGTTTGAGTGACCTCCTTTTTGGCTGAAAAAGTAAAAGAGAGAAATGAGTAAATCATTTTTAATAGCAGTACTACACTTTGTGATAAAAAGATGTTCCCCAACTAAATCATAGTTCTGTCACTATAGTAGCCTAAGCGTGATGTTACTCTCATTCATCTACATTAGAAAAAAAAACTAAAAACTTTTGTGCACTCGGTAGTTACTTGCAGACCTTCTTAACATGCAGATGCAAACTTAAATGCCAAAATAAAGGTTACAACTAGTAATTATTAGAGATAACTAAAACAAGGTACTCCAGGATTGGCAGGCCTAAACTATTGACAGAACTATGAGCAGTCTGTTCAAGAACAGACTAAAAATTATAGCTGTCATAAAAAATATAATAGTTGCTTGGCTCTACCTTATCAAATATACTATACTAGTTTATGCAGATGTTGGTTACACATAACAAAGTGCCAATACTTATTTAACTCAGTGGCTACCATTCATGTTGCTAGCTGTAATAATCAATTATGAGTTGTCACCCAAAAAATGAAAAGCAAACTTCATCTTTTTACTGAATTTGATGCTTCTCAAGTACAGGCAAGGTGCTGAATATTCCAATATGCTCATGTCAGTACTGAAATAAAATTAATTATATAAGTTCTTACAAACAAACAGCCAATAAATCATATTGTCTAAAAACAGGGAGGTAAGAACCATATCCCCACAAGAGACACCTTGGTAAATTGCTTCCAGTTTCATGGAGGATCTAAATAAGGACTGATACAGTGACCACATACCAGAAAAATTTTAACATGTTTACCCGATGGTTAGCGGAATGTCATGGTATCTACCGTTATAACATGTAGTTAAAGGGCAAATTTTGCCTCACAGTGTCAGTGAATCATTTCAATGGAAAGAACTGAGATATCATCGATTTCACCCTTTTCCATGACAAGTGATCCAGGTGCAACTCTCACATAAATTTGATACTATACTAACAGCTGAATGAAATGAACTAATATATCCTTATGAAATAAATATGCTGCTTTTTCTCTTTTCTGTTTCAGTTAAAAATTCTTCAGTGGCAACAAACGTCGAAGAAGAGTTTGAATTGGCAAAAAACTACAGGTAGTAATAATTCCTTTGAGAGTCCTCCATATTGGATTCTTTTCTAACATATAAATATGCCCGTTTTTAACGGGGACATTCAGGATTTAAAATATGTTCATTGTAATATACTACTGATTCATATTGTTCTTTTACTATGATTTTAATTCTAGTGTGATTTGGGTAGGTCCACAAAATATTTAAGGAACCAACCCATGTCAGGCTGGGTTGGAGAATTTATAATCCGCTGAAATTGTTCTAGGTGCCTTGCTGTTCTACAATATTTTCTCCTTTCTTTTCAGAGAACATAATACTTAATGAGACGCAGAATCCACTCGTCTTTTTTCAAAATGTCCACAACCTACTACCTAAAGGCTATGGCTACCCATGGCCGAAGCCAATGACGTTGATCATTAGGATATTTATCAAATGGTCTCTTATTGCATTGCCTTATAGCTTGGAAATTTTCCTCTTTCTTGAACAATACAGAAAAAGAAAATAAAAAATAAAACAGTATCAAATAACTCCAGAGTCTCTAAATTTCTAAAATTGAAATTATTCTGAAGTGTTGTTTATATAAAATAAACACAATAAGCTTGCAGTAACGAAAACAAACTACACAAAATTATGAATAAAAATTTAATCCTACAGTAGAAAAAAGTATTATTTCATCATAAACCATCAAGATCCATTTAATCTAACCAATTTATAAAACCAAAATAAACAGATGCATCATAATGGGTATAATGACAATTCCTCACAAGCCTACTAAAAATTTCTCATACATGTTTTATATTAGAAACCTTCCATTAGATATTTACTGAAGGAGCTTCCTTTGAGAAACTTACATGAGTCAGAAAAAATAAGAGCAACACTCATTTTGAAACTTACTCTGTAACCAGCTTAGCTAACCACAACAGATAGACGGAGATTAATTTCCAATGGAGATGTTTATCTTTTTGCTCCATTGTATAGTTTTGAAGGGGTTGGGACTTTACGTCTTTGTCGTCGTCGTCATTGTTGTTGTTGTTATACAGTTTTGGAGGGCTTTTTAAAAAATAACAAACTTGCCAAATTGGACTACCATGGCATCTTAACACAGTGGACATAAATCCCTCTCACAATTACACAAGAAGTGTTGGCCCTAATCCCTAGAAGAATTTTTCACATTGGTCTTTTGTTTTTATGCTCCTTCTCTTTTCCATAATAAGTGACTGATTAAGGAATTAATACCAGAAGAAAGGAAAAAAAAAACATAAACACAATTTTCATTTTACTTCAAATTAAGTGGACATGTACTCACAAATTTTTTGTCGACCTCTTTTAAGAACTTCTCAGGAAAATCCATATATTCAGCACAGTCCTTCCTTACATCAGAGGCCAGATCTTCCAGTCCAACCTTTTCAAGATTCCTGATTAAAATGGTCAGTGTCAACTTATCAGGACTGCAGCCCAACTCCTTCATGGATTTGTATACATCCATTGCTTTCTCCACCATATCAACTTGCAAAAAGGCTCCTATCATTTCAGTGTAGGCTCGAGTGTCAGGTTGCAATCCCTCTTTCTGTAACTCAGAGAATAGTTCTTCAGCAACTCCAATCAGCTTGTTCTTTCCCAACATGAATATCATATCACTATATAGTGACAGCTCTGGTTTATACCACACCTCCTTTCGAATAAATGCAAAAACCTGTAATCCTAATCTCATATCAAAGAGTAGAATGCATGAAAGAAAGAAAAATGAAAAGTCTGGGTATTTATAAACAAATAAACCAATTGATGGGATGCATCAATAACTATGAGATAAGCAACAACAATCTTAAAAGCAGTCCAACCTGTCAAAGAATTATAGATGTTATTAGCTGCAGCAATTCAAAGACTACATAGCTACTCTAGATTTATAACAACATAACAACTGATATTAACCTAATCAGAGCTCAAAAGCGGGAAAAGGAACTCGATTACAATGATTTTCTTAGCTGTTTGGGTTTCTTTAGAGTGAAAAATGAAGTTGAAAGCGCAGAGATACCGTCATTAGATTGTAGCGAACAGCTTTAGATGCTCTAAATGTGAAAAAAGGTAAGTTCTTTTCCAGTTAAGCATGAATATGCCAGAACACGGGTCAGATGTAGTCCATAAACTAAAGCTTTTGAGAGAATTAAAGCATCGGACGAACACCTGTAGGGCAAGTTGACATTCGTTCTGCCGCCGGAGCTCCGCGAGCACCGCAATCTGATCGGCCTTCAGGAGCCTCCCGACGCGAGCATCGAGGACGCCTTCGATCCAGCGAGACGAGGAGGAGGAATTGGCGAGCTTGAGGGCCTGGACGGCCTGGATCGCCTCCGTGGACATCACCCTCCCTCTCCACAGCGGCTTCCTCTCGCCCCGCAGCCCACAGCGGATCTTTGAAGGCACTCGAAGGCTCATAGCGCTTCCTCTTTCCAAAGCCAGTAGCGGTCGTAGATGCCAGAACCGGAGGGCGGAGCCCGTCGACGAGGACGCCATGGACGACGAAGGCTACGCACGAACAGCGTTCGCGGAAATGTCGCACCAGCCGTCGAAGCCGATGCCCAAATAAATTGGGGTCTCTTTACACGCGGTTCGGATTTTGTGACGTGGAATATTCAACCAAATGCTCTCAA